>OMPJ01039816.1:0-19679 GCA_900312935.1 Carapus acus | reverse complement strand
CTAATAAAACTGCATTCAATAAGCATGCAAAGTTTAAACCTGCCGCGGCAAAGGTATTAATAATGCATTACTTCAAACACACAGGTTTCCAGCTGTCATTTTGCGGAGGCAAATCTTCAGCGAGGCGCATAAATATGGAAAAAAGCTATCTAACTGATTTTTCTTCTTTCTCTCTTTTTTTTTTGCTCAACCATTTAAGATGCAGCGGTTGATGTTTGTTACCATGTGGCGGCCTCTTTGTCGCAAAAGAGGAAGCTCAGTGGGCTTGAGAGGTTGTTTAATTTATTTTGTAATATATTTTGGATGAAAGTAAGACGTGCAGAGACCACTCAGTAAACAGTAATGCTAAAGAAATGAGAATAATGAGATTCAAAAGTCTGTTCTCATTAAGACATTAAAGAAACCTCTGTTGTTATTGTGGATGCCCTGTGCTTAGTTTACTCCTTTCTTGCTGTTTACAGCAAAAAAATTATGGATACAGACCTGTAGAGATCCTATTTGGAGAACTCTTTTCTCCAAATAGGAAACTTTAAGATCACAAAGTACTGTGATCAAATATTCCCATTTGAAATCACAAAGTATTAGGATCTTAAATTTCCTATTTGGAGGCAATGCATGATGATGATGATGATGATGATGATGATGATGATGATGATGATGATGACGATGATACTGCAAGGTCATAAATGTTATCTGTGTCCCGTCTTAGTGACGTTGTTGCTTCATGGCATATGACAACATGGATCATGGCTTATAATCTTTTGTTCATCAGATGAAGTTATTTTTATTATCATTCCTCTACAGGAGTAGAATAATCCCCTCCATTCTACTTTTCTTTTTTTATTCTCACATATATTAACAGTTTGAATGATGGTGTGCCAAAAAGGAATATTGGTTGCATAAATCAATGTTCCATTTTCCTGTATTAGAAGTATTCCTGTGTGATTCCCTGCGGAATTCTCAGTTTTCCCAGGAGCACAGAGGGCTTTGCATCCACGCTGTTCAAATCCCACCGAGGGTAAGTTACTGTTAAAGCATCCCGGCCACACTATATTTGGAGCTTCTATATGCCACTGTACCTTCATGTAGTACAACTGCAGGTGAGAGTTGTGAGAAGTGGCGACAGGTCAGAAGCAAACACCTTTTAAATAGCCTGAAAAGTGTGGAAGGCAATATTTGCTGAGCAACCAAGCATCAGTGGTGGCAGACTTGTGGTTTGTCCTTATTGTCTTTTTTTTGTCTGTGGTCACGATGAAGACTTTAATTGTGTAATTACTCCCTCACATTATGTGTGAGCAAATGCACAAGCCGAGGCTATGGGGCCTTGCCAGCTTCACCGCCCATATTTGGCATTTCCTTTCGTTCATTGTTACTCGTTCCCATTAGCGAAGTCATGACTCACCTCATATTCAAAATATGAGGGAAAATTCAATCTTCAATATTGTTCCGACTGTGGCTGTATCATTAATAGTTTTATCTTGACAAACCTTATTGCACTGCAAAACAGCATTTATGAGAAAAACCTGTAGCAGCTAAAAACGAAGTTATACGGAGTCTCATTTAGATATCTTGATTAAACATTTTGCATTTATTGCAGCACACAGGGCGAGACCCGCTGCTCTACAGCAGAATGTTTTGGCTGTGGCTTAGAGACTGTAACAGATAAAGACTCACACTGTGACCGTGTTGTGCCACGCTGGGTATTGTTCAGGTTGTCTTGAGTCATTTGCCTCAGACTGACGCTCGTGGTCTGAAGACAGAAATGCATACGCTGCTGGGAAAAGACAAGGAGACCAAAGGAAGACGTCAGCTCCAGAAAGATTTACAGCACGCAGTGAGAGCTCAATTCCGAGTGTCAGTGCAAAAAAAAGAAAAAAAAAAAGGAGAATGTTCAAAGCAGAGAGAAGAACACCAGGAACAAGATTATCGTCTAGGTCCTGGGAGAGGCCTCACATTCATCGTTAGTTAACTTCAGAGTAATTAAATCATCTGTAAGCATCTGTGTGTTGACATCAAGCAAAGCAACCGCAATCGGCAACGTCCCCTCACTGAGACACAAGATATGAACACTGGGGTTTAGTTAGTGTCGAGTTTTAGTTTTAGTTCGTTGGGGGGGCTAAACCTTAGTGGTATTCTCTGCGACGGTGCAAACGGCCTTGTTTCGGCACCATTACTACTCAGGAAGCAAATATCTGGCCAGCTTGTGTGAAGCTACTTTTAATGGCCCCCGCCACAAAATAATTCATACCTTAGGGTTAAAACTCAGCTCCGGTTGTCACTCGTACCGATCAGAACCTTGGACGACCAACTCGCGGGAGTGAGTTGTTCTGAATATTTTGAAAGCAATTTGTTTTCCTCCAGCAGAACCTGATTTTTCATTCAATCTCTTCATTTTAAGCCTTCAATACAACACCAACGTTTCGCATGTGAAAGTAAACAGATGTCAGGGCACAGGGGCCAGGAAACTGCAAAACTGGTTTTCATCTTCCTCAAAGGGGCCGAGGGGTTAGCTTGCTTTTGTCTCTCCCTATTCATCCTTTTCTATATAAATCCCATATTTAAGATAACAGCACTCCGGCCTGTGAACCGTAGGTATGAGGGTGGTGAAAGGGGGTCACGCTTTCAATTTTCACTTTTATGTAGAGAAGCACCAATAACCTCATAAGTGGGTCAAACACCACAGCAAATATCAAGGGTGCCTGCACAAAACTACCCAGAGTTCAGCTTGGAACTTGGGATTTCTTTTAGCCCCGTTTCGCCTCGTCGCGCCAACACCGCCACCCGTTCTCAACTTCCTGGTTTCTGTGGTTTTACTCGGTGTTGAGAAGCTCGCATTGTGAAATCGCCACCTCCTCTGGGAGCTATTCAATCACCACCGCAACACGGGCAGTCCACTGAGGAAAAGGGGGGGGTCGGATGGCAGTGGCGGCGGCGACTTTGCCGCAAAAGGACTGAAGGGGCGAAAAATCTGCCTTCCAGAGACAATGAGTCGGCAGACTTCCCGAGATACCGACCGCTCTGATGTTCTGATTAGCCTCGATAGGGCAAAATGAAACTTTGCAGGCCAATCTACGAGTCTGTGCCGCGCCAAATGGTGGCGTGAGACCATCCGGGGTTTTAGGGGGCACGACTCCTTAAACGAGACTGGCGGATTGATTCAAATTGAGGACATGCGTGGGCATAAGCGACTCCCACTTTGGGAGGCCGTGTACACAGACAACTTGACTTAGTGTCTTCATTAGATGGACTGCCTGAAAAACACTGCTGATTGGCTCTGTGTGCTCTGGCATAGTGTCCCTGTCATTAATTATGGACACGCTTCCTGGTGATGCCCCACCGTGTCCGATTGACCGGGAGCAGAGATAATGACAACTGGGGTCAAAGCATCGAGCGCTTCTTTTCTTTTCTGTTTTTTTTTTTTTTTAATCTGTCCCCATTTGTATTCATGTAACAAGTAAAGCACAGGGACAGAGAAGAGATTGGGATCTATCTATCTATCTATCTATCTATCTATCTATCTATCTATCTATCTATCTATCTATCTATCTATCTATCTATCTAGTCTGTCTGTCTGTCTGTCTAACCCTAACCCTAACCCTACCTCCCTACCTACCTACCTACTTACCTACCTTCCTATCTACCTACCTATCCACCGGCCGGTCTGTCTGTCTGTCTGTCAGTCTGTCACGGGATTGATTTAATACTAGAGACCGATATTAGCATAAAAATGTAATATCGGTATCAGATTTTTTTTTGCTTTAAAACCGATGAAATAATGCTTACGTTACATCGAAATAGTGCCAATGCGCTCCTGAAGTGTCTGATATATCGGTATCGGAAATTGAGAGTTGGACAAAATCGGCATATCGGATAACGGCAAAAAAGCCAATATCGGACATCCCTATTTAATACAAATACCTAGATTTCCAAATCGATACACTTCATGTGAAAATATACTCAATATACCAACAGAGTGACATGAGTAAACATTATTACCTTTTTTTAACTGATGATTTCTTTCTTTCACACAGAACTTGAGCAATGGTGCCTCTTATGTTGGACCTCACAGAGGCACAGATTTAGTGGGCTGTTATATTTGTTGGGAAAAACAAGGAAAAAAAAAAAAGAGTCTCACAGAGATTTCCCACAATCACATCGTCCGTCCTTGAGCCACATGAGGGCAACAGAGGGGACCACCCCCTAGCAGACCGAGACGTCCTGGTGTCTTGTTAAAAGAAATGAATGCCTTTTGGAGTTCACACGGAAAATTGTCAGCGTTCCTCAAAATTTGTGAGCAGCACCTGCGTGAACCTGCGGAGGGAAAAGTGTGGATTCACGGGGACATATGTACGTCGCCGCGGATAAACGCATCCGACAAATGTGAGTGTACGTTAAATGAGCCGTGCAGATCCCTGCGCCCGCAGACAGCCAGAGCAGGCGGATGCACAGGCCGGCCTGGATTATTTAACGTCAGCCCATGTATGTACATATACATGTCTCCCTCCATAAAACATAAGGTCATACATTATGACATGTCTATAAGAGCATGGACACCGTGTCTCGGTTATGCTGTCCTCGCACACATGCAATGCTGCAATAAGGGTCACTTTCTGCTCTACATACATGTTGAAATGCAGCGTCACATTCAGGAAAGGTGACAGAAATTCTCTAGAGTCTTTAGTATGGGAATAATTATTCCATTAAACAGGTCATGCACAGAATCGGTTGGCCGCTATGATTGTTATCTCAACGCTCTCTCTCATGGAACGCTGTTGGAGCCCAGCATATGTGCCTGAATACCCAATGGTGGGCAGGTCACGTTGCAACATATGAAAGCTGATTGTTAACCCGGAAAAAAAATGTATAAGGCAATCTGGTTTGGTCAGTTCACTTCAGAATCTGATCTTTTCTAACTAATGTATTCCAATAGGTGGTTGGTTCTTTACAGTGATTTGCTGTTAGGTTCATGGCTGGTGAGGCACTGACTTCATCGCAATCAGATTTACAAACATGAGCCCCATGGAAATTATGGCTGAAATTCAGTTTAAAAAAAAAAACTTTCTGGTGCAAATCGTTCGCTAAATATAACCATTTAATTAATTCTTCCATTTTACTTTTTTTTCTTTCCAAGATGACAGCACAGCCACTCCTGCCTCCTCTAACTGCACATCACTGGTGCTTTATTGATTCAGTTCAGGAGGCTCATTTCACCTCACATACACAATATCGATTTAAGTTAGAATAAGACATTCTTTTAATCTTCCTTTTGCTGTCTAAATTAATAGCAATAATTCAGAATTGTCAGAAGTTTACTGAACACATTTACTTAGCTCCTTGTGCCTTTGCAAAGGGCAGAGGGCACCCCCCTTGCCCCCGTGCCACGATTTCCCCTCGTCCACCCGCTCCCGGGATGTTTTATCACTCTCAACTGAAGTTCAGACTATATCCCGATTCTCAGTGGCATCAATCCCTAAGGCTCTGATTCAATTAGTGGAAGCCAGAGTGTTCCTCGTGCTTTGAAAGTGGAGGGAAGCTGAGCATAGAGTCAGGGAGAGGGAGAACTGAGACAGCTGTTGTGTTATTCAGAGGCTGTGTTGCACTTGTCGCGACCGAATATTTGCATGCTGGAGGATTCTGGTTTTGAGGAGAAGCCTGATGCTCTCGGTCTATTTAGCACCAGCACAGACTGCAGCTCTCAACACTCAGATTGCTGTTCGGCTTATCCGATTTTGCCATCGTCTGTGCGGCTGCTGGTGAAAGCCTGCATGTGGTTTTCATTTTAAAAATCACCTCCTGCTGATCCAACACGTACGATACGGCTGTTACCCATCAAACCATTGGGAGCCTGACGACAGGGGCAAAAAACATTTTTGACACTGTTTTGCTCTTTGTGCCATCCTTCCACGTGTTAGAGGGACAGCGGAGACACATAAAAGTCTTCATTATTTTCCATCATCTTAGCTCCTGTTCACTTGTGACAATTGTGTAAGGATAGGGGTTAGGGTTAGGGGCAGGGTTGGGGTTGGGGTTGGGGTTGGGGGGGCCTTTTTAGATGTCACCATCCCTCTGAGTTTACAGGATTTACTGCCAAAATTTGCAGTGAATCCTGAAATACACAATTCTATACATTTCTGACTGGAATGAAGGAAAATCAGGGCAGTAATTTTGCTGCGATCTTCAGTTTGGGACACATAATCCATCAAGCCGAGCGTGTTTTCATAGATTTGTTGGCGCTGCGGAGAGTGACCTCAGAGAGTCATGAAGATCGTACATATACTCAGGAGCACAGTGGGATTTCCAAATGTACTACGGCAATTTGGAGAGAAGTTATGCAAAAATATGATGATTGTTGGTGAGGCTGTATTGGTTGCACCGGCATGAACTCTCACGCACACCCTCCTCACTTAAGGGCTGGTTTGATCCAGTTCTGCGTCGCTCGGATGTGATTCAACACCAGAGGGAAAAAAAAACACATCAGCAGTAGTTACTCATAAGCATATGTAAACTTTTGAAAACCATGAAGTACTTCCTGATTGTTTTGAATGTAAGGCTGGAGGGTAGGAGAGGACAGACTAATCCGCCTCGGAGACTTTGGGACAGAACGGCGTCTCCGTCAGGGCCAGAGAACACGGCTGAGTGCCGCCAGCCTGCATGCACAAAGGCGGGCTGATCCCACATGAGGAGATGAGACAAAAAAGAGAGGAAACGCAGAGCTGGGAGAGCTTCATCGCGAAACAATGACAGTGCCAAAAACTCCTGAGGACAGTCTGGGACAGCGACGATCAAACATATCAAATAGATTTGGCAATTGGCAGGATTTCAGTCTTTTTTTTTTTTTTTTTTTTTTTTTGACAGACAAATTGATTTAGTGCATTGAATAAAAGTATTAGCAACCAGTGAGACATTATCTCAGAATTTGTTATAATTGTGGTGATTCTTAGGTAAATCAGGGTGACTATTTATTTTTTTTTTTTTTTT
Source organism: Carapus acus (assembly GCA_900312935.1). Lineage (NCBI taxonomy): Eukaryota > Metazoa > Chordata > Actinopteri > Ophidiiformes > Carapidae > Carapus > Carapus acus. The sequence goes on along the minus strand of OMPJ01039816.1, from coordinate 12,701 downwards.
TTCTATTTGGCGACTGGCTGTCATGCTTCACATTATCAAACAAAAAAAAAAGAAAAAAAGAGTAAGAGTCTGACATCTAGTCAACTCCACCCTCTGCCTCTGTCAAAGAATACAATTCTTGAAACAATGTCCAGTTTTAAAAGCTACAAGAAAACTGACACCATTTGACATGAATCAATGTTTTTTTTTTCTTTTTCAATTGCAAAACCATTTTGTTTTTAACATTTTTCATGGGGCACTCCTGCTCCTGTAGGAAGGATTGTGGATGCAACTTATTGTGAGACCCTGGATGTTGCAATAATCCATTGAATATTAATTTATTAGTTGAGCACAGGGGGGATGTTTCTTTGTTGTTTCATGTTGATTGTGGCCTATACTTATACTAATACTTATACTAGATTGTCTTACATGTTGAAGTTAAATTTCATTGGTCTACCATGGAGTAAAATTACAATTCTCACTGTTTTCAAATGCATTCAATGGATGAAATGTACGCAAACAGTACAAATGGTGATCCATGAGCACGCCTTGCTCAAGGACATACAGCAAAGGAGTTGAGCCGTAATCCCTCCAGCCACCAGTCCAGCTTCCGCCATCTCGTCCCCAAACCAACTCCTCACCGACTGAGCCACTGCTGCCCCAAAATAACATTTCCATATCTTTGAATCAAGACCAAGCCATGGCAGTGTATTCGTCAAATCTCAGAGTCTTGAGCTCTTCAGCTAGCAGGTCCGCCAATCGTGAGAAAAATGAAGCTCTGAATTTGTTTTTCATTCATTTAGATCATAAACATAAACCTGAGCCTTTGTGACCATTTCATTTTTGTGCGCAGTCCACTCAGGGACATCAAGGACAGAATTTGCAGGTGACACAAGTGCAGTTTTGAAAAGAAAAATCCTGTGTGGTATACTTAGTCATCATAGTTGAAGCATTTCTTTTACAAATTGTGTACTTGAGTGACATAACAAATTTTTATGTTATGAGATCACAGTCAACACGGACACTTTATGTCCATGACATCAATCAATTACATGTTTTTGACCTGGAAATTTACAGTGTATGCTTTTCAAACCGCCTCAGTCAATAGCTTCAACAATGGATGGGAAGGACAGCATCCACCTTTTCCGTCTGAGGCTCCCAAACAGCAAACAGCGAGTAATTGCTCCTGTGATATTTATCGCCCTCCCATAGAAGCCACAGGAATCAAAAGCAGGCACAGATTGGATTTGGCATAAATATGATCTAGGTGGAACCGGATCCATGTCTCAGGTCAGTGTTCAGCAGCAGATGAAGACAGGTGGAGGGAAGACGGAGGCACGACATGCTGATTGCAGCCCTGCTCAGCCGTGAAATGAGATAAAAAAAATAATAAGACAGAGAACAGATCAGATTAGCAAGAGGCCGGTATATCACATCAGACTTTGAGGAAATAAGTCCACAATTAGCCACACTGGAGTTTCCGTTTCCAAGTCGATTGTCAATAAAATGAGCTGCGCATTGGACAAGGCAGGGTTATTTCTATTGGAGCGTTATTTCAGTGGAAATTCTTTTCCCCTCAGTCAGAATTTTTAATTTCATCAATGAGTGAATCACAATGTGATTGAAAGTGAGATCCTGCTAAATTTTCTCTAATTAAGATGGAAGCTTGTACTACTTTGTTCCCTCCAGATTAGCCCCTTAGTTTGGTCACAAATCTGTCATCAAAAAAATATTTCTTTCAGTTTGTGATCATCTGGTTCCTTTACACTGTTCATATGGACTCAACAATGTCTCAATATGCCAAATAATGGCATTGCAAACATGCGATAAAAAGGCAATAAGTCACCTTTAACAACATAAACTCAGCGGTGAATCACATTCAAAACAATGAATTGTTTGACATCCTTGTTGTTTATTATCAACCCCTGTGTTGTTTTTGATCCAGCACACTGTTTACATTTGGCTGCTCAGACGCATTGATTTTGGGCGCCCCTCCTTCCTTATCTCCTCATGCCGGTTTGCGAGTGTGCTTGTGTGACCGCGTGTGTGTGCGCGCGTGTGTGGATGTGGATGTGGATGCCTGCACATTCGTTCAGGCATATTCATCCCATCTGTTTTGGCTAGATAGGCCACGTCTTCCTATCCGATGTGTGTGAACAGCCCTCAACGAAGCATCAGGCTGTGCTAAGTGCTGACTGATAAAGACACGTGAGTCAATCTTAACCCAACAAAATCCTAATTATTTCCAAAAGTCAAGGAGGGGATAAAAATACTAATTTTCCGTAATGATGCCATAAATCATGCATCATGAATATTCAAGACGTCAAGTCACGAGGCAGGAGCAAATAACAATTACTCATCTTGCTGTTATTGTCCTAAATATGAAGATGTTCTAATGGGAGCAGATAGCTTTGCTTTTTCTGTCTCATTCAGTTGATTTTAAGTTCAGACAAAAACACAAACCCATTAATGCGAAACTTTGTGATGAAAAACATTTTTGATGGTGCTTTGTCTGAAAAAAAACAAACCCAAAACTCCTAGTCTGCGGCGGAGAGGTGTTTGATGTTATGCTGGAACACAGAGTGTATCCAGGGCATTGTAATTTGTGTCGGAGGAGAATGATGGGGGTGTTTGGAGCATTTGGGAAGTCCATAAAGCAGGTTTCACACGTCCCTCATGCTGAAAGACGCATTTTGCAACCTTCTTGACGCATGAAATGTGGGGTGATGTGGTCGCTCTGCATCAAATGAACACTGCGGTGACGCGTGGAGGAGGAGTCAAATATGTTGTGCTGCTGATGACCTTCGTCGCCAACAGAAAGCGGAGTCGAACAATGGCCGACAAAAGCACGAGAAGAAGAAGTGTTCCTGCAGGGTCGTTACCATATGAAAGGGCCCGGTTGTCGTGTAGAGACCCGAGGTTTGCCGTTTGTGCTTAGGGTCCACCAAGAACATTGTCCAGCTGTCTTCGACAGGACTTTCAACCTCTACCTGCACCCAAGGCGCCATCTGCTCCACCAATTCATGGCCATCGACGATGTTGCTACTTTGTGTTCTTTCAAGTGAATTGCTTTGCACGGCAAACAATGGTGTCAAAGATGTCACCTGTTCTTCTTTTTTCCCTCACACCCTCACCGTTTGTACGGCGTTTGTCTTGTTTCCACCTTCTTTTGTCTTTCATGTCCTCAACCGTTGCACCAATTATCCTCATGCTCTTCCTTCATGACATCGATGAACCCTCTCTGCATATTCCTCTTTTCATCCTAACTGGAAGCTCTATCTTCAAGATCCTCTATCCAATATATCTAATGTCTCTCCTCTGGACGGGTCCAAACCATCTCAGTCTTGCCTCTCCCTTCCTCTCCTCTTCCTCGGAGCCTGTGTTTAGTGAACAGGCAAGATGGTTGCAGTACCTGTCCCACTCCCTTCTCGCCATACTCTCTTACTCTGCCTCACCTCACCTCTTGCCGCTCCTCTTTTTGAGCCCCCTCTCCATCTTTTTTTCCCTCTCTCCTCTCCACACGTACCGTGACACTCTCTCTTTCTCTCTCTCTACTCCCCTCTAAGCTCTACAGAGCTCTGCTGTCAGTTTGGACTTCCCAAGCCCAATCGCTGAGAGTTTCCTCCTCCGACTCCCCAGGAAACGAAAGCAGCCTCGGGCCCAACCGACACATTTCTTTACTCTGCAATCCTTATCCAACTCATCTTCCCATTCCTCATGTCGCTCTAACTTCCCATTCAGTCGGAAACAGGCGCATTCTATTTTCTGAGGCAATCAGGACAGCAACCGCGGGGAGCAAAAGCCTGTGAAACTTTTGTTCTCCAAACAGAAATAGTTATGTTGCGTTTATGACGTGCCTGTCATAAACACAGTGTGGTGTGCAATTATTTTGACTTAAGGGGCCAGACTCAACCCAACATCTGAAACCAAGAGAGATACTGCACCTCGTAAACGTGTGAGAACATTTAAGGCTTTATCATAGTCTTCCAGGACGCATGGGAGACATAAATCACTAATCTGTAGGAGCGTTTTATCCTCCCTTATAAACAACTTCTGTGAGACAGGCGCGAGTGAGGATGTGATATTGGTTTTGGGCCTATATGCAACACAGTAAAACACAACACAACGGTGTGAATTATGTCATTATGGAGCTTATGCTATTCATTTTTGGATAGGAAGGATTAGTTGCCATGGCCACAGGCTCGCCAGACTCAGTCTTTACTGTCGTGCCGCTCACTTCGTCACGACCTCCTCCCAAGAGCCCGCAGACGCTTATCCCTCCATCCTTTACAAGCTTCACAATCACTTTGAATTCAAATCCGTCGATGAAGTCTGTCAGTCATACTTCAGCGTGTTGCGAGCGGTGAGGAGAACTTTACCTCAAACGTTCGATTCTGTTTCTGAGTTGCAGCCTTGGAAAGGCACTTTTCCACATCACGGAGGAAATGATGAGGAAGTCTTGCACCAAACGTATTGGGCACATGTTTTGTGTTGTGTGTCTTGCAAAATTATACCCAGAAACAACCGCAGTTGTTTACAAACACAAAAAAAGCGAAAAAACTAAGAGAGACTGGTGATATTACACCTGATATGAAGATCACATCGCAAACTTTAATCCTGGTATGAAAAAGCAAGATTTATGTCCAAACATTTGCATTTAACAAATGAGGGCTCCCACATGTCTCCTGCATGGAATGCTCCTGTAAATAGAATAAAAAAAAACAACTAAAAACTATTCCCTGAAGATGAAGCTGGTCTGCAAAAATGCGGTCCAGCCACGGCCCCTCTGTCCTTTATTCTTTATCTGCATGTGGGGACTCATCCTTTGTCCTCTGTCTGTGCCCCCAACCTTGGCTGTACTTTTACAGAGTTCTGCTCTGACTGTATCTTTTCTCTGTGGCAGCATCAAATGCCAAAACTTTATAAATAACTTTGTATACTATAACTTTATATTCCCATGATGAAAATTATGGAGAATGAATCATCAAAGCAGATGAGGGAAACAGATTCTTCACAAATTAGACTGCAGACAAGCGAGCGCCTCCAACTTTCTCATCCGACTCTGAGAATCCCGCAAACAACTGTCAGATTTTGATGCACATCAATTGAAAATGATCAACTATGTCCACTCTTCTCCAACTGTAAGATTACCGAGATAACTATACAATGCAGAAAATGTGATATCTATTCAGAAGTGTGCTCCAAATACCACAACAATGTAATTACTCACAAACGCTCCTCTGGGGTGTTGAAAACCTTACCACCTACCACTAACATTTAAATGTGACATTTGTTCAGATATTTATTTAGTATTATCTTAATTGATATCATTTTTTGTCCTGCCATTATGTTATTTTTGTTATTGTTAAGGTACACAACCGCACTTCCTCACAGATGGAATAAAACGCGCACACATGCACACACACGTGCGCGCACACACACATTTTGATTGCGTGTGTGTGCGTGCATGTGTGTGTGTGTGTGTGTGTGTGTGTGGATAGATAGATAGATAGATAGATAGATAGATAGATAGATAGATAGATAGATAGATAGATAGATAGATAGATAGACACTGTAGATAGATCATTAGCTGAATTGTGTCAAGACTTAGTTTTAACAGCTGATCCTGCTCGCATAGAAAAATCTTTTCACATAACATTTGTACAGCTCAACACAAAATGGAGCCTGCTCATCATTTCCCCATTATGGGACTGTGGCAACATTTTATACCGTGAGAACAATTTTGAAAACCTGCTTGTGGGTGTGCATTTTTCTCTGGCGCAACCTATTCTTCCTGTTAACATTTCCATTCAGTTACTTTCATAGCAAATACTGTGCAAAGCTACTTGTAACCCCAAACACCATCACTGTCTTTTTTCCTCCGCCCACAGTCAGTCAGACGACACATGATCCTATTTTCGGCGATATCAAAGTTGCTGTTCTGCTTCAAACAGCGGGCAAAAGTTGCAAAAAGTAAGAACCAGCTGCTGGATGGGTGAGGGGTGTAGTAAACCCGGTAAACACTGCAGGTCAGAGGGTGACATGCCACACATCCAAACGTACACAAACAGTGCCCGTCCTGCACCTGGTGAGGAGCATCCTGGGGGAAATCAAGCAGAGTCGCGGTTATCGACAAACACATGTTCCCAGATCAGCTGAATCCTATAGAAACGGTCACGCTGATTCCAGAGCAAAGAGCAGGGTTGTTGCTCGGCGCTTTACACTGTAAGTCAGGTAGATGGGTTACCATGGTGACGCACAGTGGTTAAAGGCGAGCTGGGTTCGTGATACAGAAAAGGTTAAAAATAACCGGCCGACCCCATTATCTCGCCACGTCCTTCGTCCTGGTGTTTGGCCATCTCAGCTGGACGTTTCCCGCTGTCTTTTGCCCACTGCCCACTGTTTACTTGCCCCTTTTTTTGATTTGTTTGCGCTTCATCCAACCATGTGGCTGACAACCGTAAGAAAAGATGGGTTTTGTTTTCTCTGACTGTTTTTGTGTCTGTTTTCCTCCCCCTATAGCAGTATACATGGTGTGACAAGCATACAGACACGGGGAGACAAAAGCGACCGCGAAGCCTGCAAAGCCTGCAAAGCAAAGTTATCGACTCAGTCAGACCGAGTTAGTGACGTTTTGGCTCGAGTCTCTGTGAAAAACAAACCAATGTGGGTCGCTGTCCTGCCGTACCCAGTTCTGTGAGTGGCTGAGATAAATGAAGTGAGGCGTTTTATTGGACACGTTTTGGACTGTCAGTTGAAAAAGTGAGCAGCGAGGAACATTGTGCTGAAGTTTGCCTGGCGACTGAGTGCAGCTGTGTCTAATTGCCACCCTGAAACTCTCATGCTGTATTTTTTTACAGAATAAAAAGCTCTGGCATGCATCAGCTTGCAGGTGTGTTTGTGTGTGTGTGTGTGTGTGTGTTTTTCTTCTTTTTGTCACGAATCAGTCGCTGAAATGACGTCAATCCCTCAAAAATCTCTCAAAACATTGGATTGCACAAAAAGACATGCCAGTTTTTAATGCTTTGATATTTGAATTCATCACATTCCCACAGTGAAAATCTTTTTTTTTTGTCTCGACACAGATGAGAGGTGTCAATCTTGCAAGATTTATCGTCTCTGTACGTTCCTGTCGGACATGTCGTTCGCTCTGCCAGGTGTTTTATTCCCCCCTGTCTATGTAAAGCAATTTAACACAATTGCATTACACATTATGAGCGGGGGCGATCGATAAATCACAGCTGATCGGGTATCGTGTGGGGCGGCTGCGTGTGATGTATGTTTTCCCCTTTATCAGCGCGCAATTATCTCAATTACGACCCGACTTTATATAAGATTGACCTGTGCACAAGGTTGTCCGCCATATCGTTGAAATAGTCTGCCGGGAATTTATCATTAAGGACGCTTTGGGTGTGGCGCTGCACACATTGTCAAATCAATACTCATCACTTAGGGCAACACATATGTGAAGAGAAAAAATTTTATTTTAACCCCGATTTGACGACCGCCATCTAACCGCACCGAGTGTGCCGCCCCCTACACACACCTCGGCCATTAAAGGCATCTGACCTCATAAAAAGCTGTAGTGCAGGGAGCCCAGTGTGTGTCTCTCCCCTGCCAGGGCACCCACAGTAACCTCAGCATGTGCACGGTGTGTGTTTGTGTGTATGCTTGCGTACATGCTGATCTTTTATGTGAAATACGTATTCAGGCACACAGGCTACAGGTGATCTACTGCAAATTTCCCCCCGCTGTGTCAAGCAGGAATAATTCGTTTAACTGGAACAAACTCAAATCAGTGTGTTTGGACAGTGTTCCATATCAAGAATACGCAGTTTGATGTAATTGTGTTAGGTTTTCTCTCATGTTGACGCAGTGTATCATCCAAAAGAAATGCGCCAAATGAGAAGAAAGTACATTTCCAAGCTGTCTCAACACACAGACAACATGAGCTGCTGCTTACTAGGAATATCTCTGAGACGACGACCGGGCTCCCCCAAGTTTCAAAATAAATCCTCCTTATGTACATTAAACAATCTTTCCCATGCTTTTAATGAGAGGCGTCACTTATCAGTTGGTTGACAAATTATCTTAATTACTGTTCAACGTTGCCAAATGAGATGGCGTGTGTGTGTGTGTGTGTGTGTGTGTGTGTGCGTGTGTGCGTGTGTGCGTGTGTGCGTGTGTGTGTTTGTTTGTCCAGGGCACGATGTCTGGAGCTAATTATATGAGAACTATTACTGAAAAATACATGCCTGGTTTCTGCTTGATTTTGCTTTTCATTGGCCAACATTAATTTCTCCATTGTGTTTTAGTTACTTCTGAGTGTGGCGGAAAATGAACTCTGTCCGTCTGTCTGGATACACTGAAAGACAAAATACATATGACATCAACTTCATTTTGCCCATGTGCTTGTTTGTAACCTCAGACTACATCTTGCGAAGATAAAATAGGGTTGCATTGACAGGGCTCTCCTCACAGGCTGAAGCAAAATGTCATTTTGCTACATTGCCTTGGATGTGTTTTGGCATTTCTACAGTTCTCAGCGTTTCCTCCGCTTCCTTATAACTTTCATCCAATTGCTACAGTTGGCACATTTTACATTTGGATGCTCATGGTAAACAAAGTTATTAGTTACTTGAGTGCCTGCCAGGTTATTGGCATCGCATATTTGCCAGAATACACTTTCGATGATATCCAAATATCCGCATTAAGTATTTCTTTAATTCGCTGGCGTTGTACCATTGAGTCAAGCTGAGCACTTTTCACATTGACATAGAAACTGTGTCACATTTCAACCTATTTAACCAAAGAGCTGTTGGAAGCCTCTCGTCTCTGTGGGCTTCTCGCGCTTTGATCCCAAACAACACTTAAGAAAAAAAGAGGAAAAAAAAAAAGTCTAAGGACGAAAAGACACTTGAGCAGGGACTGGATTCTCGCTGACTCTTCTTTAAACAAACACAGGGTTGGAACTGACATCCTTGTGCACATTGCGCCTTGCTGAGGCACTTGTCAGGAGTCTAGTGATCCTTATTGTTTCAAAAAGCCTCCCACAGGCGACTCAAAAGTTTGGAATCTGCAACCTTGTTGTTGTGAAGTAGTGGCTTTACTCAGGGACACAAACAGATGAGGAGCTGAGTTTGTTTCTAAATGAAAGTGCACCACACGATGATATTCAGACAGGAAAACAGAAACTGCTGTGTTGTGGCACTAGGTGCACCGTTGCGTTCATACTTACATACATACTAGCATTTGGTAGTCTGTTCTCACTTCAGCAACTAATACTCCATTACAGTATCAATCTATCATCATCACTGAGAGTTAAGACTAACAAGGGGACAGATCCATACAAAGAAAATAGAGGTTTGCTAAATTGATGGGGCCATCCTCCCACAGAGAGGCTGAGGTGCCCTTGAACTCAGCACATGCCTGACTGAACATACCATTATTTCTCAAAAGTCAAGGCCGCAACAAGGCAAGAAGCAAAAAGGAAAAAAAAAAAGCAAATGAGGATGGACTGAATGCAGCACAAAAAAAAAGTCAAATATGGTGTGCTGTTGAACTGCTGTATACATAGACTGTATATACAGACTATATCCCACAAGTCACCAACGCTGTGCGCATGTTCTAAAATGTCATGAATAATTACCATTGACGTGAAAGCAGTCACTTTACATAGTATTACTATTACTACTTTGTTAATGTTTATGTTAATGATTATGGCGATTATGGTGATAATGGTGATTATTATTATTATTATCATCATCATTATTATTATTATTATTATTATTATTATTATTATTATTATTATTATTATTATTATTATTATTATTATGATAATAATAATCTTAAACTGGACCAAAGTTGCCCTCAATTTCCAGAAGGTTCATGACCTCTGCTGTAGCTTATAAGTCTATGATGTAGTAACACATAACACATTCACTCAGATGCACTGTTTTCACTCAGTGTGATCAGTGTCATTGTTCGGTATGCTTAACATACACACAAACACAGTTCAACACAAATCATCATAACATACAGACAGTGTATGAAATGCATCAGTGTTCATGGATTTGATGAGATTTGACAGCGTCAATTACAAATTTCTAATTATAAAGAATCAAAACTTTTACAAATTTAATGAAAGCTGGTGTGTTTCACATGCTCACCCCAAACATTCATGCTGAGGTACTCCATTTTCAACTTGGTGAATCAGCCGCAGCAGGGACAAGAGAAGACAAATAGAAGACAAACACCTGACACCCTCCCCAAACACACCTGCCTACATACACGCACACGCATACGCATACACACACACACACACACACACACACACACACGCACACGCACACGCACGGACACGCACACGAGTCTCAACTCAACTGATCGAGACCCAAATTAATACCAGCGCAAAAAGCCAGAGCTATAAATTGTTAAGCAGGGGCTAATGGTCGGGTGTGTTCCCTCCTGACTGGGTTCACACTCAAGTTAAGTGGGCAATTTAAACAATTTTCACAGGTCGACACTCAACTGCAAATACAGCTCATCTTCCTCATCATGACCTTCTTGCTGCCTGCTTGAATTAGATGCCCGACCAAATAACCAGATTTGCCCTCTCTACCCGACACGCTGGGTGTGGCAGCAAACATCTCAGCTCATTTGGACCAGGAGTGAATAATTAAATAAATCGTCAGAACATGAAGTGCTTAGATTCTGCATCTGTGACCTCACATGGCGGTGACCTCATCAACCTCTGCCTGGCACACTCGTTCCTACAATGCACCGCTCTGTTTCTTACCAGTGAGCTATGACGTTGAGCCATTTGGCTTCGGGTAAATAAGCAACCCACCTCAGAGGAGCTCACACCAAACCCAACATTTCTGAGCTGTGAAGAAGTGGCTTGAGAACTGCATCAAAATTCTCTTTGCACCAGCCGAGTTGAACAGTGACGTCAGATTTGATACCATGAACATTATCATGACAGATTTCTCTATTTCACTATCACAGATTGAACAGCAAATATATTGTAGATATTGTTCCATTATGTTATTACATTGTAGACTCACACACGTATTTGGACAGAAAACAATACAAAACTGAATTTATGTGTTTACCACTCACGGATCCTATAGCACACGGGGGGGAGTAAACCCTTTCATATCGTTTCTCCAGAGGTTTCTTCCTTCTTTCCCCTGGAATATCTTTTTTAACACATTTCCCTCATGTTGTCCCTGATGGCTTTGGTCTGCGTGGGTGATTTGTAGTCCCGTAAAGTCCCCCTGAGACACTACATGTAATATAGCAGCACAGACATGAATGCAGGCACAAGTGTGTCGCTTGTTGATTGGGACTCCTGACACCCAGTGACCAGGTGACACTTTTTACTGACGTTATACGACTGCTTGGCCCCGGTTAACCTCCCCTCCATATTTTGATGTGAAGCAGCACTTAATCTGAGGCTGTAGGCATGATGTTTAGGCGAGTCCGGTCCGCTAACGCTCCCTCGGGGTTTCTCAATGCGACATCTGATATTCCTGCATGACAAACAGTTTTTGAATCATGCGATGTAATTGCTGCGTGTCAAGAGGGATTTGTCGGGTGGGTTCGGTGGATGGAGGTCATTTGGCAGTATTGCAGCCGCCGTGTTTCCTTCAGTTGTTGCTACTTGAGTGGGTCAAGCATTCTAATACATCTTTTGTGAACACACCTCTGAGTACCATCATTGACTAATAAAACAGAAACATTTAGCATAAAATACAATAGAATGCCTTCGTTGTCATTCTATCCGCAAAGATACAAATACTGTATATAACAGGCAAGACAATCTTCATATAAGTGTTGAGGATAGATATTTGAAATGCATATTACTCAACAGAACTCTCCATTATTTAAGGGCATATTTCTGATCAGTCAGTGAAAAATCTATCCATGCATGTACACCTTTCTAATCCATATACATAGAACTCATCCATATATGTGGTCCATATACCTACAGTCCATATTTCCTTCTTTATTTGTGATAGTGGTGCAATTATCTGTCACCGGGTTCCTTTTCCCTGCTTATATTCAGAAGCCGTCGAGCTTGAAAGGGAAATAAGCGTCACAAGAGAGCAGAGGAACCTGAGCAGGTTGAGACAAGAGTGGTGGGACCTGATGAGTAAATTAATCAGCAATTAATCACTCTGCATACTCTGCTATTCGTGCATCCTGACTGACATCAAACATTGTGATTTCAGGACATCACTCCAGTATTCCTTAAAGTACAGATTTCTCAATCTCTTTACCAGACATTTTAACTCGCACAGTTCTTACAAAGGCCTGTGCATCCTCATTCCTGGTCTTACTTTTTCTTTTTTTTTCTTTTAGCCTCCTTTGAAATGCACATCGTCTGTGCCCCGTCCGTGTGCTGCTGCAGTGCTTTACACAACATCTGCATCCTCTTCCCCAGGTATCTTTGCACCTTCTAATGAGCTGCGGTAAGCCTTGGCATTTCTGCACGTAGGCATATTACTGCGGAGAACCTGCTTGAAAAGCTATAAAACAGGACGTTAATAGGGGTGCGTGTGTGTATGCAGGCGGAGATAAAGGGTGATGAGTTGCTGTGTGACTGAGCGAGGTTTATAATGCCACGGTGAAAAGGAGAGGGAGCGTCTGGGGAATGGCTCTGTCTTTGCGGAGAATCACACAATTAGTACTTAAACTGTTAAGCTGCCAAGTGATGT
>OMPJ01039813.1:0-12275 GCA_900312935.1 Carapus acus | reverse complement strand
CCTCCCCCCAACATTCCCCTCATCTTTCGCTGCTCCCCTGTGCTATTTTTAATCATGAACAATATACAGTGCAAAGTTGTTTCTGCTCGATAGGAGCACGGGATGACGCACATGGCAAGCTTAGGGCAGTGAGATCAAGTAAAACCTAATGCTCATCCGAGGGGAACTGTGCCGAGTGTGAGTGCCCCCTATAGAGGAGCTATTTGCCTACACACATCCATATGCCCAGGCCGCTGCGTCCCGGGCTTTGATGAGATGGAAGCCACTGTGAATCCCAGTAGCGAGAATCAGAGGCGAGGTGTGAGTGAGAGAGGCGTGTTCTCCTCCCTCAAGGACTGCTGTCAAGGTGCCCTTGAACCAAGTGTTTCACTCACAATCGCTACACAACTGATAGCGGACGGTTGTAGCTGGACTCGGCAGCTTCCAGCTGTGTGTGTGTCATATTGTATGACCGTTAAATCAGTGTGCTTGATGAAAAAAAGAGAAGAGAAGGTGAAGAAAACAACATCACACAAGCTGTGTCAGGCCTCCTCGGAGAGACGTAAAACACACAACTGCACATTGGGCTAAATTTTTGTGATCTCAAATTGTGGTTTTGTTCTTGATGGGCCTAACAACGGAAGATGGTCAGGAACTAAGAAGTCTGCCACGATGTGAGAGAGCTCAGTGGATTCTGGTGGCGTTGATGGTAATTGAAAATGCATTAAGTTCTTTTCTTCAGTGTGAGACAGCATTTTGAACCAGCTCCAGCGTGTGTGCTGTGTGGATTTTATCACACATTTACACACTGCCTTGGTCCACTCCAATTTAGTTGGCTGCGCCCCAAAAGCGACAATAGTGAGAATTTCAATATTCAAATTTCCCACGATAGAGGCTGCTGCCAGGGTGTATGCAGATAAAACAGTAGTCTACACCCCGAGAAAAAGAACGTCCATGTTGGTGGCACCTTGCGCTGTGATTACTAGGTGACTGAATAGTTAGTGCCTGTGCTGTCCTCCAGGCTATCTGGGCCAAATACAGTAGGAGAACCGGTTAAAGTGTCGTGGGAACCGGTCATTTAAAGAAAAAGGGAGAGCATAGCAAACATTCATTTTAATGGGAGAGTCACAGTGACATTACATGTTATTTCCCTCGGGAGGTGGACCACTTAATTGAAAGATGCTTTTGAAGCATATTATGAACAGATTTGATAGAGATCTGAAATGTTTTGCAAGTCAGAATTGATGTTGTACACCAGTTGTGTCCACTCTTGGGCTGATCATGTGAAGGCTGCAACTTTTGAACACTATTCGCACAAATTCAGTTGAAATATACGCATGCATCATGAAGACTGATTCCGTTTTTATGTCTGCAGTGTCATTCAGAAAGATGAACCACGAAACACTACAAAGCTATTGTCAAAACTATCGCAAAATAAGCCTCCCAACAAAATATTAGAAAATTTTTTTTGGAGCTGCAGAAGTGCCGTCACAGCTTGACAATTGGAAAATAGTCCAGTTTGATCGATTGTGGTGAATGCAGCTTTTCCCTGTCACTGTCTGGGTGGTGTGCCCTCCTGAAACATCACTCCAATTGAACAGGAAGAAAAACATGACAAAACATCATCTCTAGATTTTGCAATGTACTTGTATCATACTTAACATAAGAATTTGTGTTGTGTGGCGCGAAGTCGTACTTCCTGTTTTATCTCACAGTGAATGACTGTTTCATGATTTATTCACCATTTGACAAGACTCAAGTGCCCTGTGCTGCAATTGTGTGTGTGTGTGTGTGTGTGTGTGTGTGTGTGTGTGAGAGAGAGAGAGAGAGAGAGAGAGAGAGAGAGAAGAGAGAGAGAGAGAGAGACAAAGAGACAGAGAGAGAGAGTCCATTTTAAAGCAGTCCTTATTTATAAGTGGAGTTGGTTAAGTGAGGTTAGAATTAGATTAAGGTTAAAATAACAGTTGAGGTAATGCAAGTGGCACTGATCCAGAAGGAAAGGGTGTGCGCACATGTGTGCGTGCGTGTGTGTTTATGTGCGTGTGCGTGTGCGTGTGTGTGTGCGTGTGTGTGTGTGCAGAGCACTTATTAAATAACTGCATGAGAAGATGACAAGTGCATTGGCTCTGTCTGTGCACATCAGCCTGTGTTTGTGTGTGTGCACAGTGGTGTATCTGCTCACTTCCTCTGTGTTAAGGGGGATTATGAGGCAGTTGCAGCAAAGATGGCGGCACAGGCACATTGCTTTAGGAAGACATCAATGATGTAAATGAGATAGTGGGTTGTTTATATGGGGATTAATGAAAATAACATTCCAGCTGGTGTTTGCGTGACCTGAAAGCAGAGCTCTCGCACGCAGAGAATGGAGGGGTAGAGATTATCGAGTGTCTCCAAATCTTACTGCAGCATAGGTGCTGGGAAAAGGATGGTAACAGAAAGAATTGTCCCAAAATTCAACATATTTACTAACGAAC
This sequence comes from Carapus acus, assembly GCA_900312935.1. NCBI lineage: Eukaryota > Metazoa > Chordata > Actinopteri > Ophidiiformes > Carapidae > Carapus > Carapus acus. The sequence continues at coordinate 9,822 of OMPJ01039813.1, read as the reverse complement.
TTATCTCGACCAGCGGAGAGTGGAATGCATCCTGTGAAAGGTCAATAGGGGTCAGACAGGATCAAGTATACAACACCAATTCATCTCAATTTCAGATGCTAGTAGAAGGATTTAAAAGGTAAAACTTTGGTAAACCTGCCAGGGGCTCTGCCATGTGGGCCGTTGGTTCCCACTCAAGGCGCGAGGGTTTATGGAGGGGTATGTGGCACAGAGGAAAGCGAGCTTGAGGAGGCGGGAGGTGGATGGGTGCAGCCGAGCTGTCCGGTGTGGCCTGTGGTGTTGATTTTTCCTGTTTCTAACTGTGCTCACAAATGTATGTCCATGCTCTTATCCAGTGCAGACACATCTGATGGTCTGTCTTTGTGTGTGTGTGTTTGTGTGTGTGTGTCTGTGTGTGTGTTTGATAGTTTATGATATTGGGGAATTATTTTGCTTCTCCTTCTGCATTCCCATGTTATTTCCAAATGATGTCATCTCATGTTATGTCTTTTTTGGCAGCTGTGAAATAGCCCATTGTGGCCTATTTCTGCTTTAATGATTCATAAGTGGAGGTCAGAGCTACAAAAGGTGAAATTGGAGCACCGTACCCAAACATTTAGTTTGTGTTGTGTAAATATATTTTGTGGACTCTCCATAAAGACCAAACATTTGTAGGTTTAAGTGGATCTTCCTTTTTTTTTCTTTTTGAGCGCCAGCCCTAAAGAAATGGACACAGAGTGTTGACATGCTTTCAACACACCTTTTGCGCAGTGTTTGTAACCTCGGCATATGGTGACAGTGCTCATCTGTGATGACTGATTATATCCTCTCATTAAATTGTTGCTTTCCAGGGACCTAATGACATAAATGGGATCAATGCAAATCATCTGACACGATCAAGCTGCTGGGTAATTACAAATGGGAAGTCATGCTGCCATGTAATTGGTTGCTGTGTGTGTGAGACATATGCACGCTGTAGGCGTGTGAATGCTGTGGTGCAATAATGGTTCCAAAAGGGTTTGTCCTCTTTGAAACATCCCATAATATGTCACAATGTGACTGCAGTCCTATTTTGATAATAATCTTCATACATTAAAGAAAATACAGTACATTGTGTTCCACTTTGGAGACCCATATGCACATTCATGTGTCTGAATGACTAAATGAAAAGTCCAAACACTATGTACATCCTTTTCTGTTGACAAGTCAAGATGTCTTGTGTTATATTTTGTTTATTTCTCACAGTGTGGAGCGGCATGATCGAGCCGTGTGCACGAAATGAGCACAGACAAACACCCACACATGATAACCGAGAATTATTCAATGTATTGGAGATGGATTGGATCTGACGTGTCTACGTGTCCCTCACTAATGAGATCATCAGGAAACCCCAGTTTACATGTTTCAGCTCACGATCGCACACACTTAGTCAGGAATCAAACTTCCTGTTATTTCCAGCACATCCCCTCTTGAATTGAACATGCCGAAGTGATGAGCTTGTTTAGGCGTTTTCATTTCGTTCAAGTGACTTTTCATCCACCTTCAGCTACTGCATGCTCCTAGTTGTTGTCTTTTGTCTTTCCCCCTTATTGTGACTTATCACTCCTGTTTTCCACTTCTGACACTAGCTCAGAGCTGAAAGAATGCAAGAGAATAAAAAGAATCAGATCTACCAATATTTTATAATCAATATCTTTTGTTTGCCTCTGAAAAAGCCTGTCAGGTTATGCAGTTTACATGATAATTACAGCAATCTGATAACTCTGGAAATCAGATCATGATCTGTTTTCTTTATGTGTGTGTGACGGGGGCCTAAAGGGATGTGAAAGTACTTTTGAGCAAAAGCACTTGGGTGCTTCACTCACCCCCCTCAATCAGAGCGGGAATATTATTCAAATTTATGCTTCTGGATCAATTATCAAAAACATCAATTACATAGGTGCACATGTATCGTAATCGAATGAACATTAGGTTGCACCTGAATTACAGCTTTTCAGAAGAACTGTGTCCAAATACACTGCTTACATACTCGTCTGCCTGGTTGCCATTCTGCAAACGCCTTTATCTTGCCACAAGCAGTGACGCATATTGTTTAGGGTGGATGTGTCATGGTTTGTGTGCACTGGCAAGAGAAAAATGGAACCAAAATGTGAGGAGAGGGATTGCAAGTTTGTGGGTTTGTTCGACATCTTTGTTCTGGCTATGACAGGCAAAAAAAAGCTTGCAGTTTGCGCAGCAATTGTTGTAAACTGTAAACACGCACCCATCGGCTTTTGTGTGCAGCCTTCACTTGCTGCTAGTCTTAGAAAAGTTTGGAGTATCCTGCACGGTTCTGAGTTTTTTGTCCCTCTCTCTCTCTCTCTCTGTTTCTCCGGGAAGTGATGGCTGTGTTTGCGCACGTTTGTCAGGGTGACAGATGACTCACTGTGTGCAGGCTGTAACTTTTTACTCTATCCACACGGTCATATTTTACTCTCTGGGTTGCACACCCCCTTTGCCGATACCAGCATCAATGTAGCGGATGGAGGCAACATTTGGGAAAGGTTGCCTGTGCATGCGTGCGTACATGTGTGTGTGCATGCGTGTGTGCGTGCGTGTGTGCACACACACTTGCACATGCTGCACATCACTCTTGCTGCGCAGCCTTGTGATCAGTGGTCCCAGTCTCACTGTCCAACACTGTCAGAAGACAATTACCAGGCAAAATCTAAGATCTCCTTCAGAAAATTGAAAAACTGCAGCCCTGTCTCCTTGCCCCCAATCCCCCTCACCCCCATCACCTGCCAGGTATGACAGAAAGCGGTGATCATATTCAGTGAGCCCCTCTGTGTCCTCTGAGCAGAGAATGCCGGACTCAAGTGAAATGAAATAAGGACGCTCGATGGCTTCAGAGAGCAGCGATCTCTGTCTGCCTAAATAACATCTTCAAAGCGGGACCATCAGCATGAGAAGAAAGCGAAAGACTCAGGGCCACTTCACAGCGCACTTCTTCTCTCTGCAATTATCAGCTTCATCTGGCAACTGGCCATTTTGAAATGTGTTTATTTCTGTAATGTGGTCGTTAGAACATGCGTCCCTTCATCAGGGTCTCATGGAGATGCAGCCTTTCCACTGGGCAAGAGCCAGACAGAAATGGGATGATATTATTCAGTTCGCTGGCCTTTATTAGTGAAAGTAAGACACAGTGGTCTGCTTTTGTCAGCTTGGCGTCAGTATTTCAGCATTACGACGACCGCAGGCTTTGGACCACAGGACGTTTTAGAGGGATTGCGGTGCTCCTGGCTGAAATTGCATCATTATGGTCGTAACTGATGGTATTGACACAGTGATACAAATGTTAAAATAGTCTCATCCTGTGTTCTAGCCCAGCTACAAACCATCTTCAATGTATCCGCTGTCCCAGCATGCTGTCTCCCTCACGTGAGTTGTGAATTCCCCCCCAGGAATCTATTGTATTTTTCTACACAGTCGGTTAACCAACACTGTTTTGTGTGTTTTCGATTATTTATTGTTTACAGAAGTATAACAATGATAAAGTGTTGCATGACTCAGTAAGGGAAGCCGTCGTCTGAAAACCAGGTTCTGTGCCAGGTTCCCACCTCCAGCAACATCAATGTGTCCTTGGGCAAGGCAGGAAACCCGACTCTGTTCCTCAAGAGCCCCACCATGCAGTTCAATCTTCCTTAAAACATTCGAAGGGAAGCAATGTATGTGTTTGATAAGAAACATCAAAACAAATAGATAAATGTTATGAAGAAACCTTAAAAGCATAATTTTGCCCTACAAGTAGTAACTCCCAAAACATAGTCCTTGTTGCATATTCACTCTTACATAGATGTAAATATTAGTGCCACATATCCGGTTCTCTGTGTATGTGTGGGAAAGGCAATGGAACATGAAACAAAATAAGGATATGAGTTTTGAGTCTTTGTGTAGTGTATCTGTGATGTTGTGGTGGTACTGCAGCCGCACTCCTTTGAAACGTAGCCGCACCAGCAACTACGTGAGCCGAGGTGACGTGGGTGCCCACCCTCCCTCCACAAGGTCACAGGGTATCAGGAGTACTGTATCCCCCACACGGTGACCCAATACTCATCAAAGTCAGAGAAACGAAAAAATGAGCATGCGCGCATCTCATCTTAAAACACAAATGCAGCTCACGAATGCAACTGAATATGAGCACCTCAGCACTCCTCTGTTTTCCACACATCACTATTCCTGATCACTGGTTTTGCTCCCAGGTCTCAGATTGTTTAACTTATTCAGCCACTAGTTTGCGACACCCTAAGACCGTGAGACCAGATTGACAACATGACATTGGACAACTTGTCTAGGGGGCTGCATGAGGAAGACGTGACTGGACCTGTCAGGCCGCGTCAGGCCACCAGCTGTGGGGGCCTGGCTGACATCCAGCGTGACACCACCCGTGGTGTTTTGTCATCTCTGCTCCCTTACCAGTGGATCTAAGTCCAGCAGACAGGTATTTTCACAACCCATGAGCCTCAATTTAGGAGCGGTGCGCGTAAGGAGGCGGCCTGGCACTTTAAGACTGAGACCATAGTTAGGTCTTTGACAAGGTCAAGCCTGGAGGGCAGCACACCTCCACATCCGACAGAGGTGGAAATGTTAGAAGCCACAGGATAGAGCTGAACTCTGTCTTACCTTCACCGGAATGTGGACAGCTGCTCAGCTGCGCAAACATTTGTGTACATTTGATAAAGGACGGAGGACAACACAACTGAGAATTACAGAGTGCTTCTTGCATTGTGTTACCCAGAGACCTTTTGGAATAATCTTCGCATTGAGAAGGGGGAGACAGTTTGACATGTAAAGGCTTTTATTTCCCAAAAAGATTTCTTCGCACTCAGCCCATCCTTGTCATTGAATTCTGGTGGGCAGCTCAGTAAGGTGCCCGGGGGACAGCTGGACTATTGCGTCTTGCTCAAGGGCATTCGGAATTAAGTGTCAAACCCTTGACCCCCTGACCTTTCCAGATAGTCGCTCCTCCTGCCATGTAATGCATTTGTTATGTTGTATATTGCTAACATTTATCTAAATTTCACCTCCAAACAGGCCCCGCCTCCCTGTAAACCGATGATGGAACAGGGAGAGAGAACGCAGCCTGTCTGTCAAAATCACATCCAGTTGTGATTCATATGTCACAGACTCTGTTCATCCCCACCGTCATATCTTGCAAATCCCAGCATGCACCAGGTGCCCCATTAACTCTCAGTCAACGTTGTACAGTGTAAGCACACGTGAATTGATTTCATCCACAGCTAAGAAACCGAGCCTCAGTGCAGCTTTGGGTGCGTCTATTTCGGGTGGAAATAATATTTCTTAACACCTTTTGGGCTCTTGGCACATTTAGAGGTCCTAAACAAATGTAGGCGTGTAGATCGACCCTTCTGTGCCCGTTATTTGATTTGCATGTGGCCAGCCGAAATGCAAAATGAAAATGCAAAAAAAAAAAGCAAAAATGGTGAGGAGGAAAAATTGGACCATCATCTCAGGACTGTAAATTGGCAAAGTCCCAGTGCTCTTGAAAAAAATAGGCAAACTCGTGTTGACAATTATGGGATGTTGTGTTGGCGCCACAGCAAAGAAAACTTGTTAGACGGCAGCCGAGAGCCAAGATTGGTGCCAGCAGCCAGGTGGAAACAGAAGTGTGCCCCAGTCTACTTTTTGTTTTGCATTGGTCTCTGCTGTGGAAAATAACAGACCAGAGTGAGACGTGCTCGTGTCTCCTTAAAGTGATTTAAGAGTTTTATGGTTACGACCTCTAATCATGGGATAGAAATCTACTCTTTAAGTAGAGGTAATTGAAATCCAACCTGGAGTTGTGGTGTTTGACTGTATATTCATGCATTTTCCTGCTTTGTGCGTAGAAAACACGGTCAAGGTCACCTTGGAAATTCCTTTTCTGTTTCAGTGCAATTGGGTAGAGGTGAAGCAGCATGTGTAAAGCTTGTTTTCCGCTCCACTGTCAAAATACAACAGGAGCTTATTATTATTCAAATTTTTACAGGTTGCTTATTTTGTTTTTGTGTTTTTACCCTTTCAGTGTATTTTGGGGAGGTGTTTGTTTCTGTCCTGCACTAAACATAATAGCCTCTGGAAGAGGAGTGCAGGGATTAAACCATGATGCTCATCATCCATGCCCATCACTGCCTCCAATCTTTAACACAATTTCTGCAAATCCAATAGTGACCTGGGAACACAATCACACAGGCTCCACCTCACTCCCTCCTCTCCATACCTCTCTCGTCCTATCTCTCCTACAAGTCGATGTTCCTCCTCACGGTTGTTAATGTGCTGTTTGTAGCCACAATTTTTTTTCTGTAAATCTTAATGCAACTCAGATCTCCTCAAATACCTCCAACATCGATAGACAGACACTAAACATCCTTCCCTCAATAACAGCTCATCTAAACTCCAGAACTGAACTATTTTGAGAGTAAAATCAAAACGATGCTGGCAGACCAAAAAGAAAGTAGACACAGCAATCAGAGAGAAATGTGATTTTTAATTCTTAATCTCATTTGACTGACATTGTCATTAGGATTTTCTGTGAATTCACTGTATAAAGGTATTAAGATGCATTCATACACCTCAGGTCCTTTTTCATACATTAACATACATTAAATAACAGTTCGCATAATATTCTGCCATGGGTGATGGAGTGAAGACCCCTTTCTGCTTTTCCTGCACTTTCCCACTTTGACCTCTGTTCCTCCCCTAGAGAGGGAAATCACTTAGCCTTCACTTTTGGCCTTGGGTGCTGAAATGCCTGGTTCATTAGTATGTTCTGAACATTAGGACAGCTTGTGTTGAGGCTGACATGTTCCAGTTTGCTCTGTGTGGTGCCCTCAGCACACACACGTCACATTTTGCATTGTGGCAAATTGTGGAAGCAAACACGCTCGTATTATGACGTTCCTGACATTTAGGTACAAACCTCATGTGACAAGCTAAGCATTTCTTTACTCTTTGGCTCAGATTTAGGGTTGTGTTGTTATGAGTCATTTTACATTTAGATCCCTGACAAAATGTTTGCACAAGGTATTTGATGTGAACAATCTATGAGTTATTCAAAGGAAACCGTGCTGCCATCTGTGTGGCATATTGTGCAACTGTGGCAGCCCCCACACTCAGTCTGCTATGAGGCAATCTACAAGACAAACTGAATTAGGTTTTGAAATGGTTCTAAAACCATCTCCTGACTGCTACCTCGTTCCTATTCATGACCTGACACGATAGCCCTGAATGTGGACCGCCGAGTTGCTCACGTTTTCAACACGTGGACGTTTCATTTCTGCGAGGTGTGTGCTGATAACCTCGCTTCAGCACCATGATGGAGGAATTCCTGAATCAGACTTGAACCCCCACATGGAGACAAAATTTGGACGCCTTGGGTAAGACACCAGAATACCGCCAAGTAACACAGATAAAATTGGTGGCACTATTTAGCTCCTGTAGTACGATTACAGAGCCCTTTCATTGCAGAGTATTCATCAAAGTGCCGTCCAAATTTTCAATGTCAATGTTTCATTTGCATTTGCAAGAGGGATTCATCCTTTTCTGTGTTTCCTATCCTGTCAGTATTCACTTTTATATGGCCTGAAGCTTCTGTTGTCTCGGTAAACACAGATCACATGCTTGCATCGCTCAAAGCAAACATATTTGAAATTTGTCAGGTTAACCTTTGGCCCCAGACAGCTATGGTGGTTTTATCGATTGAGGTTAACATTGCCGAATGCAGATGCAAAGGAGATTTCTGAGTGGCTCTTTAGTGGATAAGTGGTGACGTTGTTTAAGCTGATTTAACCAAGTGACGTGGAACCAGGAAATTCCTCCCTCCTGACTTTCAAATTGATTGGATAGAAACAGAGGAGCTCAGTGGGAAGTATGAGTGGTTTATAGTGGAGTATTAGTATGAGAGTGAAGGACAGGAGATAATGGTTTGTTTCCGTCAGTGTTGTAAGATTATCTGGGGCAGCAAGGATCTCAGTCTGTGGGCGACCCACAGAAAAAAGGGCCCTCGATCCCTGTGTCCCTGTGATCCCTGTGTCAAATGTCAAGAGGAGTAAGTGAACATTTCCCTTTGGGTGTATGGTGGGGCTGTAAACGTTCACCAGCAATCGCCTTGACTAATGATTTGCTTATATCAGAGTTGTGGAATATGTTGATTGTCACCAAATGAAATCCTTGATTCAGTGAAGCCAGAAAATATGGAAAAAGTGAATGCAGCTGTTGTGAAATGTGTGTGCAGCCAACAGGGGGTGGAGCCATGGGTTTATCTATGGGTAATTAATGTCTGTATACTGTAATACTATGTTGCTGTTTTGTGAATGGACAGACATGTTCATTCACTATACTACACGTTTCTCGGACAGACATACAGAGATGCACGCGACTGACTTGACAACCATGTTTCCTGGACACAAGCCATGTTTTCGGTGGCGTGCCTCCAGCATCTAGTGTGATCAGTGGGACAGCGGGAGCATAACAAAGGGAACAAAAATGTTAAGGTGGGTTTTGCTCTTTCAAAATGGAGACCATGGTGGAACTTTGTATTTTGAAAAGTAAATTCTAACAGAATTAGAAATGCGTCCGTAGAGCCATGTTTGCCCACAAACCAAATGAAAACCTTGAGTGATGCATCAATCATGGGGCGAGTCACAGGGCCAGTGAGTGAGACAGAGAGAGGCTTTGGGCTGTCCGGCCGCCAAAAGAGCAAGCTCCCTGTGGGGGCTTTTCGCTGGATAACCTTGTCAAGGTCGAACTCTTGACACTCAGTGACTCCAGATCACTAACCAGGCTCCAGAGTCACGCATGGTATGACGACAGGCAGCTGACAACTGAGAGGGGAGGCATGTGGCATGTGTGGACCGAGTCCATTGATTCTTGATTAGCTGTTCAGGGTTGAGTGCTATTTTGTACGCAAGCCTCATGCCTGCACACACTCTCTCAGCGTGTTTGCAGTCGCTCTGTTCTCCAGCAATCACAACATAGGACAAGGGGAGAGCAGGTGCACATACAGTGATCGTCCACACAGAGGACAGCTGAATGACAGATTGAAAAGAACAGCATTAATAAGTGATGTGTGGCAGTGGAATGATTGGTATGCTCTGAGCGGGATAAGCCAGCAGGCAGATCTGCAGCAGGCTATTAATGCCCAGGTGAGCCTGACGTGGTATTCAACTCAGATCAGACTTCCCCTATGCGCAGTGTAGCAACATGCTCAGATGATGAGCCGCGGTGTTGGACACACCGTAAATACAGCGTATCTAAACGATGAATGGGCCTGTCCTCCACCATCACAATATGTCGGCTCAGTATTTCAGACACACTTCCCAGAGTTGGGTGATTGCAATGAAATTGCTGCGGGGTTCAATGTTAGGCTCAGTCCGTTCCACCCAGAAAAAATAGAAAGAAAAAAGAGCAAAAACGCAGCTCAATACAAAAATGCTGATCCTTGAATAATTAAAGCATGCTGGGGACACAAAGCAATGTGTGCACACAACATGTGAAATTGCGTGTTTGCTTACAATACAATGATGTCTTTGCATTGAAGTGTTTTGCTGGAAAGATGGTAGAGAATTTGTCCACATTACATGTGTGTCACTGCTTCCTCTCGTGACATTGTGTGCATGGCCATGTCAAATTCCAGCATCCGCCTAAATTTGGGATTGTACCAACATCACCTTTGCTTGACACACAACAACCTGTCCTATGTACTAACTAGATGGCTTTAATCCAGGATGACAGGACCCCCCCCACCCCCACCCCCTGGGTCGTCTTGACAGTTGCAATTGTAAGCAATACAAAGATGTCTCAGGG
>OMPJ01039812.1:0-13863 GCA_900312935.1 Carapus acus | reverse complement strand
GCATGCGCGCACACACAAGTACACACACACATACTCCCTCCCTTCGTCAGGCTCTCTGTCACACACACACACACACACACACACACACACACACACACACACACACACACACACACACACACACACACACGTGTCTGAGGAACTGGACATCCAGTCTCATAAATCAGGATGCACCTTTGGTCGACGCACAAATTAGCAATGGTGTCCTGCAATCTGAGCTTGGGGCTGGGGGGATAGAGAGAGAGAGAGAGAGAGGGAGAGAGAGAGAGAGAGAGAGAGAGAGCGCACCAAGAGCGTGAGTAAGTAGTGCCGTCTGTGGGTGTGTATGTTTACATATTGGCATGTTGCTGGGGTCGCCGCAATGAAGGTCGCTTAGGAAGCCTCCTTCGGTGTTGCCAAGGATGAGATCACAAAATGACATGGGAGGGTATTTTCAGGTCACGCTCTTTGTATCTGTCCATATTTAAATCCAGAATCTCTGCAGAAAATAAACATTCGAAGGCGGGAAAACAAGCCTGGCGAGTACGGGGACGTGTGTCACTGCACTGTGGCCAACACCAGCTCAGTCCTGGCACTATGTCGTTTCAGCTGAGATGGAGCAAACTGTGTTGTTGGCAACCATGACAGCGGTCTTCAAATAGTCTGCCCTTTGACCAGCAGGGGGAGCCAGTGAAGCGATGTCCATTTGCCTCTAGTCATTGTCCATTTATTTCAATTACAAATCTCGCTGTTTATTCCTTTTTATTTCACTCACCCTCATCCCTCTCTCGCTTAGATTCAGTCTTGTCTAATCCCGTCAACTGGACATTTCACATCATGTTGCAATCTAAATTTACAAGTGAAGCCTCAAAGCAGATCATCACACATTCATTCATTCATTCATTCATTCTTTCAGCTGCTTGTTCTAGAATGAGGCCATTTCTCAGAAGCTCACACTCTTCAGGCACAATTGCTCTCTTATACAGGCCTGGTAAGTTAGAGATGAGGCCTGACAGAATGTTTCATGGCCTTGGACTGTCAAAACAAGATTTCAAAATGAGGGTTTTCCCCATGAAATTGATGAATCTTTCTGTGTAAAGACTTCAGGGAAAAAATGAGAAAATACTTTTTTTCAACCTGTTGTCATTGAACCATTAAATGGGGATCGCAGATGCATGGTCATCCATACCACTTTATTGAGAAACTGATTTCTTTTACTCGCAGCTACAATCAAGTCAGGACCAAACCCGCACAGTATCAGGACTTCATGGAACTGACGCCAGACTGACGCCAGACGGTCCGCCCGACCTGCTGACCACCCAGGGTCAGCTGACCCAGCAACAGGACCTTTTAACGCACAATGCCAGAGTAATGACCCAAATCTGGCCAATCCCCACCGACCTCTCTGGGTATCTGGGGCCTGAAAGATCACGACAGGTCACAGGGAAGTAGGGAAGCATGGTACCCTCCTCTAGTTTTGTTTGACCAGAGATTACTTTGTGTTTAGACTGCACAAATCTCTGGCTACCACAAATGTTTTACCCACTTAGGCACTTTGCGAACGTTGTGGACATGAGCATCTCTCACCACTTGAGAAGACAGAGGCCAGATCATCACTACCATTAGCAGGTCACCTTAAAACAACTAGCTTATCACTGAAATGCTTCAGGATTTTCAAACCATTTATCAGTGGAAACAATTTCATGTTCTAATGTCCTCTCGCTCTATCACGTGTGGCAATGATTTGAGTTTCAAAATAAATACCATGTAAATGCAGTGTACTTTCTCTAGTATTTGTTAATCTTATTGTACATAGTATGAGGTTGTAGCATGAATACTCAATGAACTGATTCCTGCTTCCAAGATGTCTGCAGAGGCCCATCAAAGGTTATGACGCCATGATGCAATCAGAAAACTGATAGGATCAATTTCAAGACAACAGCTATTAATCCTGGTGTGCAAATAAATTGCAAAATTAAAATTCAGAACATTCTCTGAACAACAAAGGGCAAAATATTGTAACAGTGTTGCAGCTCCCTGACGTGACAACACTATTATTCCAGTCCTGTTTGTCAATGGACTCTTTTTCCAGCTGAGGTCTTGCTTGTGAAACTACTTCCAGATATCCAGTCAAGAATGAGGCTGAGGGAAATTCAGCTGGTCGACAACAAGGCGATAGCGATGGTTGAAAGAGAAGCAATCAGAGACACAAGCAACCAAATCGTCAACCATACGACAAGGACAAAAGAAGTAGGACAGACTTTTCACACCAATTTTCAGGAGACTCATCTTAGAAGGTGACAGCTTTTTCTAAGTTGCCACTGCAATTGAGCCATTTTTTGTGTCTGACTGGATTTCCTTCATCCTTGTGGTCCGGTTGGGATTTTGAGGGTAACGATAAACAGAAGGGTAAGCCACAGACAGTGAGCAATATTGCCATTTCTATTTTATGTATGCATTTAAAAGGGTTGTAACCTTGTAGTTGGAAGTTTTTGTAGGTGTAATACATTCATGTCTAGCAGCCTCCGAAGAATCAAGGACAGCCGGCCTCACCGAAAAATGAAAAGTTTCAATCAGTCATGTCTTTGTGATTAATATGTATATAAAGGGAACTCAGAAAATGAGATCAAGGCCATGCTTGTGATGGGCGAGCAAATGATGACATTGTTTTTCAGAGGTGCATGACGGGCGGCTGCGTGGGGCTGTGAATCTTGAGAGGGAGATAGGCGGCAGCAGCGCTATGAATCTTTTAAAGTTGCGAGTGTGAGTATCTAGTAATTATCTTGTCACCATTATAACAGGCTGGAAGGAAGCGGCGGTGATAAAGTGTTACGTCCTATTTGTACTGTACAACCTGTGATTTAGAGCAGCTACTACCGAGCGGGACATGTGCCTTTCTCCAACTGGCCTAATTTTCCATCTCTTTTGAAAGAATTCAAGGTCAATCTCACCCTACCTTTTAAAGGGTAAACATATACAAAGTTGTTCTACGTTGTCCTTTAACACCCGATCAATTCAGTTATTGATCGTCTCCACCAGTTACAATAAAACAATGGTACTTCAAAGGTGGCAAAGGTCAGTCCTCAGCTTTTTGTGAGGAAAAAGTAAAAAAAAAATCACATCTCCTACACACCCTGCGTGGAAATGACTGAAATCATACAGAAACGGCGATGTTCTTGCAAGTTACCATTTGAATTAACCCCTGAAGTCAGGCGAGCACAAACCATCCCCTCGTGTTGGCACATGTTAAAGCTCAATCTGGAACACATTCACGCCGTCTCCTTTCAGTGACATCCCCATAAGGTGCTGTTTAGGAATGCGGGCACTTCTACTCAGAATGAGACAAATTCCTGAGAGGGCTCGATGCTGGAATGAGACACTACCCCTTGATTCATCTCTCTGTGCCTTTCCCCTCAGTCCGGCCCCGGCCAATTGTGTGGCGCCCTCACGCCATGGCAACCAGGATGGTATGAGTCAATCCCTTAGATAAATGCATTTATGTTATCTTCTGGGGACAACAAAATGTGGGCAGACTATAACTTTATCAGCGCAAATTGGCCACATTGAGAAGCGACAACACAGTGTCTTTGACATGGAAATGAGGAGTTGAGTGTGTGAGTTCTGGGCTCGGTGCCTGGTTTTGCCACCCACTGAGAGTGCCAGAGATCACCATGGAGGGATCCAAGAGTGGTGGGCGGTCATGCGAAAGGGCAGCGGCTACCTGGCTACTCAGAGGAATTAATTATTCCCTGCAGCCTCTTGGAAGTAAAGATCCCTACTTAACACACACACGTAGGTGTGGAAATGTGTATTTCGCTCTCAGTACAGCTCTGCGGTGACTCAGGGGGAGTGCGACAATGGGCCTTGGGAGCTGAAGATTCTGGGCAGAGAGTGCCCTCATATGGTGCATGATACAAACTGCATCCCCAAGTAGCGATTTCACGAGTTTCGAACTCGCAAAAATCTTTGTATCAAATGGTAAAAAATGTTGAAGTTCATTCAAAACCCAGGAATGCAGTATGTGTTCTTTGAATGCCGCGATCGACACCACTGTGCGTCTCACTGTTATTCACAGCACAATCAATGAGGTTTAACACACTGAAACTGATACACACTCCGCACGCACGTACCTACACACACAAACGCTGAAATCCTGTACATGATAACGCTACCACTGGTGCGGCGAGCAGTGACCTGCTGTCCTTTCATAATATTTACAACAGCTTCCCTGAATTCCCTGCATTCTTCCTCTTTTCTCCAAAACAACCCATTGAAAGGCAGGGCACGTCACTCAAGCCGGCATTACCTCAATGTGTCACCAGATCAACTCTCTCTCTCTCTCTCTCACACACACACACACACACACACACACAGTTCCGAACTCCTTTTCTCCTCTGTTGTTCTAGCAGTGCTTATTATCTGAAAACAAAACATGACGGTTACATCACTGCATTTGTCCGCTGTGGTGGCGTTGGATAGCATATATAATGGAATCATGACATATTTTCAAATGTCTGTATGAGACTTTATAAGGGCCATAAAGGACGACATACGAGGGGGTCTGAGGATGGTTACAGCCAAGGTCAGGGTGGAGGTTGTGAGAAAGGCAGACTCCAATGTGCCTTGACTTGTTAGAGAAAAAGGGAGTCGCGCGGTGGTGGAAGTCTCGAGCTGGCGATGGGGCTCTGTCAAAACACTCGCACCCCGCTGCAGTGGGAGTGGAGGGAACGGCAAAGAGCAAGCGTACATTCTTCCTGGATCCAAATCCCAACAGCGTCAAAGTGAAATTGGTTCACTCCTACATGCTTATAATTACTCTGCTCTAAAGCAAAGGGGTAACAATGCCGTGATGTGGCAAAAGACACCATAAATGTCGCTCAACCAGTTAATTACTGTGTATTTTACCTTGTTCACCATGATCAACTTGTGTGATTAATTCTGTTATTTTCAACCTACACTCTCATTTTGTTTGAGTGTTCATTATTGTACATTGCTCTTGTAATTTTACACTGAAAGTTTATGGGTGATGAATTGCAGTTTGACATTTCATTTTACTGTCAATGTAATCAATCACTAGCACTGCAGTTCCCTGACAGATATATAACAAAATGTGTTTGATTAGTTGTTGGTGGTGCTGCATCACACATTAACGGTCAAAAGTTGCAATGTAACCCACCACCAAGCACGAAATCTGTGAATTCTAGGTTAAAAAATACAAAATGGAACAACAAGTTATTTGCAAAATGAACCCCTTCTTTCTCCGGTACCAAAGAAGCTCATAAAGCCATCAATGAAATGTTCGTAATTTCGTTGCGCCATAGTTATTTTTCTTGCACAATGACAATAAAAGCATTCTACCTCTGCATTCTGAGACTCTGTCTACAGTTACTGAGGTTTTCAGACGCTTCGTACCTCTTTACTGCTGTTCTCCCCCTCTGCCTCATATCCGCAGTTGTCGTCAGGCATCTCTGCGCTCCTCTTTTTCCCTTTGTCTCCGCTTCGGTGCCTGTGAGCACCCACACGAGTCTCGCTTTGGGGCAGCTCCGGGAACACGTCGACATCCACATCCCCATCACCGAGGTCGTCGTCATCCTCCTCCTTGTGCGAAGAATCCTCGTCGTCCGAGCTGGCGTTGGCGTTGGCACGCGTGTTGTCACAAGCTCCGGCATAGTCAGAAAAGGTGATGGAGCTTGGTTTGTGCTTGATGATGCGAGGCAGATCTGTGGCTCTACGGTGGGAATCAACATTTTGGTGGGTCTCGATAGATACAGGGACAAGTACAGGGACAGTTTGAGAGGAGTCTGAGGGAAGAAGGGGTTTGGAGTCCTGCATTGGTTCGATGATGTGCCCATTCCAAATCGGTTCTAGGTGTCTCGTATGTGTCCCATTCAGTCCACAATCATCGTCCTGGTGTGCAATCTGAACAGAATCTCTTCCTACATCCACCTGTCCTGAGTGCCTGCCTGCGGCAGGAGCAGCGGTTACAATGTCACCTCCATTGGAGCCTCCCCATGTCATCCCCACACCATCATCCAAACCCAACTGGAGGGTCTTCGTTTTCTCCTGAGAGACCACCACCGTCTTGTATGCAATATAATCACAGCTGAGACAAACGTTTTCCGTCACCGGGGTGGGACTGTCCTCATCCGGCATCAGCAGGTCAGAGAGACCGTTGTCCACCCTGTGGTCCTGCGTGCTTTCAAAGGATGTCTCCTGCCTCGAGAGGGCCACGCTATGAGATCCCGGCACCACCGGAGAGCGGAGTCCCTCCAGAGCCAGCGCGGGAGACGTCTCCATTACATCTGGCATTCACAGTTTCTCATGATTTAAAATGTATTTCCATAGGCACGTAGGTTTGATTTGTTGTGCGGCCATTTCTCAAATCCAGCTCCAGCGATGGTGAAGGTGTGCGCCGTCAAACCAAGCTGCAACTCACCTGAAACATACAGAAGCACAAAAGCCGTGAGGCTTTGCAGAAAAACATGTACTTCTCACGGCCGTAGAGACTGAGGCTTCCTCCAAAGACCACCACAAACCGTCAGCGGGGTGGTTTTGTTTTCAACGGGCGAACTCACACTTGTCTGCCCCTTGTTTGTCCAAGGACAGTGCCACAAGCTTGAGGTAAATCCACTGGTGTGAAGCTGCTGTGCGTTACATGCCATCCGCCGCGGACTCCGCTGTGAGGCTGAACATCTGGCTGAAGCCAAGCAGTTCAAGTCTGGATCTGTTTCACACACGATTGTGGTGACATCACCGCGCAGAGGAATCCGGCCGCTCTTCCCCCGCTTGGTGATTTACTACACACTCCACCATTCATCAGCTGAGAGGTCCTCTGATCCCGAACCACCCCCTCATTAGGACGTGCTTCAAAAAAACACCTTAGACTGACTGAGACATCCAAAACACACGTGGTAAAACAAACAGGAACGGATTATTCTGTGGCTGAAGAGGATTAACACATTATCACCACAGAGAGAGGAAAGTTCCTCGGGGGAAGGGATATTAAGGGAACTTAACAAGGAAATCTCCTAAATAAATATCGCCTTCACAGGACCTGCTGATCACAATCTGACTCTTTTTCCCACAGCAGCGAGTGAGCGCTCAGAGTTGGATCTGTTGTTTCAGCCTGTTGATGAAGCGCACAGCTGAGCACAGGAGAGTCTGTTTATGTATTCCTGGGGCACAGTGTGCGAGTCTTTGCTTTTTCTGTGAGAAAGTTGCGGTTGGCAAATTCTTTGCTTTGGCCTTGAGACACATACACACACATGTGCACTCACTCTCTGTCAGATAATGCAGTCTAGGACAAGGACAAAAAACTACTCTGGCAATACTTCTTAACTACCAGCGATGCATAAAGCATAAAAAAAATGGATGATGGCAAATCCTGTTCCTGTTGAAACTTGTCAGTGGCTTTAAATCTTAAATTCTGTATATGAATTAGTGCATTCATTTTAAGAACAGCCTGAACTTGAGGGGTGGTGAACTTGCATGCAAAAACACACATGCAAAAAGTCAAGTTTTGATGAGTTTTCAGCAGCAGTGTCTCTTATTAAGTGAATTATGTCCGATTATTTCAACTGTCCATACAATCAGATTGACAGAGTAAGAAGAAACAAGCAACTCACCTGTTGAGTGAAAAATATTTCTCCCTGTTGCCCAAACAATGTGACCGAGCTCATGGCAAAACAGAAAAAGCAGTGCGGTTCAAGAACACAGAACGGACGCAGGGACATCACGTACGTCCTGAGGCGAGTGTGTCATCACAACTCTTTCCCGCTGTGTTTCCCTGATGGCGAGGGGGGCGGCGGCAAGAGCGCTGAACTCACAGCGACTGCACCATTCAGGCTCTGCGTAAGAGTCAGGAGAGTGTGTATTTCTTGGAAGATGGGAAGGGGAGGAGAAAGGAAACAAGGAAAGGGGCAAGGAGGAAGGAGAAGAGGGAGGAGAGGAAAAGGGGGTGGGGGGAGTTGAGCTGGTGGGTGGCAGCGGTAGTTGGCACAGCAAAGGAACAAGGTGAACTGGGTTTCCCGACTCTCACAAACAGGCTGGTGAGGAATGGCTGCCGTGACCTATCGCTTCAAAACAGGAGGTGCAGGAATGCTTTCAAGTTCAGAGAGGAGCCGTGAGGTAGCCAGCGTAGACCCGAGCTAGCAAGAGATAAAAGTGAAAGTGAAGACATCGTCTGAGGTTTGAACCCCGAGCTGCTGGCTGCCTGGCAGAGCAAGAGTGTACGCGCTCGAGTTGCGAGTGTGTGTCGCAGTGGGGGTCTCAAACAGGATGTCCTCGAAATGAGTCACTTTGATGTCATTGTGAGGACAGAACAATGTGCTGCAGTTTGAGATTTTTTCCAGAAATAGTTTCAAACAGTCACGTGCAGAGGACACAGGGGACAAACAGGTCAAAGGTCATGATGTCAGTTAACTTGAGTCAAACCACAAACTCCAAAAAGGAGGGCAGAAAGTCTCTCTGACAGTGACTAACCATGTCTTTAATTTGTAGTAAAAATTATTTGTACAGCTTTGGGCTGCTCAGTGCCAACGGAGCAGGTCAACGGTTCAGAGGCTTCTGCAAGGACATTTTAGCATTGGACTCTTTTAGCCTGGGATCGAATCCTCAACCCTAAGGTTTGAGTCCAAGCAGAAGATGCAATGTACAGTACCAGTTGGACTTGGTTTGTTCTTTGTTGGTCTTTGTTTCATGCAAACCGCACTTCCTCAATCCGTCAAAGCGCACGTCGACTAAATGTCAGCTGCTCCTTTGCCACAATCATTTTTTGGATTCTGTCTGACCTCTAGCCAGTGGGGAGAAGTTTAGCACGTTGACTGAGTGATTTCTCTCCTTTTCCAAATACAGCCATGGCAGCCGTTCTCGCTCAGAAATATCTCAAAGATACTTGTGGTTTATTACAAGTCTTCTTCCACCACCGCCCAATGCTGTAAAAACACATGCACTCCATTAAATAAATCTCTCTTCAATGAGCCATTGTCCTAAGAGGAGGACACGTCTGGACAATGACAACAAACCACGCCCACACTGCAGACAAGCTGTCCTGGTACCAAGCTACAAATTGAAATTAAAGCTACTCTTGGAAAAAAACACAAGCCTTGGAGACACTTGTATGTGTAGAATCAGCAATGTGGAAACAAACAATAAATCCAGTGTTTGCCCAGTGAGATAAGGTGTGTGTGTGTGCGTGTGTGCATTTGTTTGCAGAGTTTTTGTGTTTCCTGAGCCTTTGTTTGGCCCAAGAGACATTCCTGATGTCCTTGGTGTGTGTGGTATCTGTGTTTACGTTTGCCTCGTGTTCGGAGCAGTTACGTAAAGAGGTGACAGGACGCAAACAGCTGCTGCTCATTCATGCAGTTTGGGTGTGAACGCGACCGAGATGAACTGATGATTTGATTCAGTCGTCAAAATCTGTAACAACAACACGACCAACTGGTTGATCTTGCTCGACCGTCATGGATGACCTGACACTTTTTTGCAGAGATGTTTTGGAAACATTTCCGAAAACTGAAAATCTCCTGACTGCTAACCAGGACAACAGTGAGCTGCACTTTGATCGGCATGGGAGGAAATGAGCAGGACGCTGACGAAAATGTGGAAAACTATGCTGAATCGTGGCAACCGATCTTTGCTGGTTTTTGAAAACGTTTCGTTCCTCATCTGAGAAGCGGGAAAGTCTGGATATCTACTCTTTGGGGATCGTGGGTTGGATCTTGGGCTGATAAGAGGCTACTACAGGAGAGGTGTTCATCTATGGGCGGGCAGTGGGTGTGGTAATCATATGGACCATCAAGATCAGAAGGGACACCAGATGTTTGGTCAGAACTGAAGGCGCCCACTTGGAAGAGGAGCACAATGTCACCCAGAACCGATCAAGTCGACCTCGACACAGTACAATGATTTGGAGCCCCACAGACTTGTTTCTCATTTGAGGCGACAAATTTCTACCCCTGGGTCTGGAATCAGATCAGGAAGTGTCCCTCAATGGCCAGGACCAGGCCCAGGTCCAGGTTTCACCTCAAAATCAGTTCAGGAATGTCTGAACACCAATGACAACAAAAGAACCAGAGGGAACAGGTGAAGGACAAAGGCAAAAAACATAGGGGACAAAAAGCGGTGTGCTGGGTCAGCACAAGTGGAGGCGAGATAAACACAGAGAGAAGGGAAACGTGCGAGTCCCCTGTGTGAGAAACATTCGAGGATGCCAAGCTGCATGAAATGAATGCCCTCCTCTTTTTTCCACCGGGCTCTATCTCCACCGGCGAGGTGAACAGTCCAAGGCCAGAGGGAATGGGAACAGTTGAGCTCAAACACAGCTGGATGTTCCAACAGTCTAACCCAAAAGGCCTTCCCGCCTCGGCCATGCCGAGCAACGGCAACTCACAGCAACCGAGACTTCCATTCTTCGGGGGGGGATTTCAACAGGTAAGAGAATCAGGGCAGCACACACCTCTGCAAACCTTGGAAAAGGAGCCTCTTCAGGCTACCTTGGGCCTCACAAAATAAACACACACGCACAGGCTCAGGGGCACGCGCGCGCGCACACACACACACACACACACACCACAAAGACAAAAACGTGAGCCAAAATGCAAATCACCCACCTAGTACTCACTCTCTCTTTTTTTCTCTCCCTCTCTCTCTCATACACAAACACACACACACACACACACACACACACACACATCACAAAGACATAAGTGTGAGTCAGATACGAAGTACCTACCTACCAAATTACCCTATTTTCTCACTCACTCACTCACTCACTCACTCACTCACTCACTCACTCACTCACTCGTTTATTTTCTAGCAGCAAACACACAACACTTCCAATCACTCCCATTTGCATTTTTAGCATTCAAACAGCTTGTGGTGGTAGGAGCCAGAATTCAAATCTTAGAATGCAGATTCACTAATTTACTTAATATGTTTGTGTTTAAGAGATTAATGTCGTTTCACTGGACAAGAAACAAGGTGTCAACCATTATATCTCATTCAAGTAAGTATTCATTCAGAAGGCTTAAATGGACCTGACTTATTTGTAGCTAGGCTGTGTACACTTTTTTTCCTCTGAAACATATAGAGCCCAGGCCCATTTTCACCTGTGGGCACCTTTCTTGGAGGGGAAACAAGGTCACAGAGCATTCCTACTCACACAGTCCCCAATCACAAACAAACACGCGCAAACCCCTACATAGACTTGTTGTTTTCATTCTCATGTTTCCAAACTGAGATTTGAAATGTAATGAGGTGGAAATCTTTAGACAATCTTACCAGGTGATCTGAGATTGGACGTGGGTGCAGAGAGAGCATTAATCTCCCCCGGAACATCCAGCGTGAGCCAAAACAGGACGAGGCGGGACCGGGACAGGCGCGCCGCCCGAGATGGGAGGCATGTGGAGAGATCCTCCAGAGGAGAGGAAGTCCATGCCAACCCCGCCAAACGTGAGTGAAAGAGGATATGACGGATTGTTTTTGGCCGATTTTCAGGGCGATAACGCTGACAGTTCCCCACGTCTCGCTGCTGACTGGAAGTAAAACAGCTTAACGGATGGAAACCGACAGAGTTCGTGACCCCATCGGGCAGGAATTGCAACACCTGAGGGCAGCAGATAACCCTCGCTCTACCACACACACTTCAGTCAACAGGAATACACACTCTGATTGCGGCATTTCATCACACTTGCCTCAGTTTGAGATTAAATTCTTCTATTTCAGACTGTAAACATGAGTCCGACAGAGCAAGTCAGGCTCGTGCAAGATGTTTCAGACACACACACACACACAAAACATGATACTTTTAACAAAACTCATAATGGCATATTGAACTGCTGCTGAAAGACTGTATACAACAAATACCAACCACTCAAATCTATGTGGTGAATCCTTTAAGACTGATAAGACACAAATCCATACGTTTAATCCTCGGTTTTCTGCAAACATGATCTCATAACTACACTCAAATCTTGCTGGGCACTCATTTTGTTGCTAACATTTTTGGCCTCTTTTCGTGTATGTTTAATAAATCCTATAATCTACTTTTTCCTGAGGTCTGTAGGATTTCTTATGCTGTCTTGCATATAACCTTCACCTTTTTGGGGAACACAGTGACTGTGGCGGCGCTGTTTACACTGTAAGCAGCTGTTTAACAGCCAGTGAGCGGCGAAACATCTCTACACAATCACGTTGCCCCCCACAGTCTCCCCCAACATCCCTCCTCCTGTCCACCTTATCTGCCCCATCGACGCATCTGTCAAGACAGGGCAGACGTTTTGAAGTGCCTGTCGTCCTTGCATGGCTGAGTGAGATAAAAGTGTGTGTGCGCGTGTGTGTGCTGCTGGGACACGGCTGTGGGGACGCTACTTTGCCTGCCAGCACGCGTGGTATGTTATTCCTGCCTCGAACAAGAGTGGGTCTGTTGAGCGGAGGTTCCCAGGAACTACGCGTGCAACTATGAATGCAAACGATTCAATTCGACAAAATTAAGATGCCAAACACGCCGTGTTTGTGCGCGAGATTGTCGCAAGCCAAAAGTGATGCACATTATGTGTTTCGCTCCTCTGCTTTCTTGTAATCTGGCGTGCCAAAACAGCTCTCTTATGTAACACGAGCCGTAGGCAGGCGTGCAGAATGGACAAGAACAATACTGCAAACTGAATATCAGTGGAAAACATTCCAGCAATGCCGCAGTCTGACTCCAGGCCTCTCCAGCTCGCCTGCAGATTCCCTGCATACCACAGGATCGTACGCTTCTCGCCGTACGCTCCCCGTTGCCGGCCCGATCGATGCGTTTGAAGAGCAGCGGCCTCGCTGTCGCTCGGCGTTGGAATCGACGCAGCACTCCAAGGTGGTCTGGTGTTGAAATCGTGGTGGGGTTGAAAAGTGTGAGTTGAGGTAAGGAATTTGGCATTACTGGAGATAACAGGTTATTTATGTGTGTGCGCAAGGGAGGCATACGAGCTCGTGCTCAGTGGGCAAAATAATTCATGGAGACAGATGAGGCGGCGTTGCGTTTGCATTTTGGTGCGTTCAGAGTTTTTCTTGGAATGAAATGAAGTATGTCAAAGCCCCTCAAAGGGAGCAGAATGTGATGAGAACAGCTTCAATGGGTCAAATGAGGTGTGTTACATCAGCCATTTTTTTAGGATTACAAAATGCAATCATTAAATGTTAATGACTGCATAAACATTCATCCATGAATTATGTGCATTCAATACATCTAACAAAGACAGGCTAGCATATTAGCGTTTTTCACTCGCGAGACAAAGATCTTAAAATAATAGAACCACCTAACAGCACAATAACTGAGACCTGATGGCAAAAACATTTTCAAATAAATGTGATATCTAAAATCCGTGTACTAGGCGCACAGGTGCTGAGCAATTAAGTTTTTGATGCTGCGCCATCACACAAACTTTGGCTTCATGTGCAAATTCACATCGTCGTGCGCCAACAACGTTATGTGTCTGACCTTTCTGTTCCCTCAAACCAAAGCTATTTTTTGGATTTGATAACGACCAAAGGTAAAAAACAAACCCCACCTCTGAGGTTTGGCAGACCTTCCTGCCAGTGAGTGCGGCAGGAACACACACAAAACACGCCACGCAGACGCCTCCGTGCGGCGAGCGGGCCCGGATGGTGATAACAGAGTAAGATCTGCTGTGATCACAGGGTGAGCGATGTAAACACGCGGCAAAATGACAGTAGATTACCCCCGACCGGCCCAGACTTTGATGGCCGGGCCGTCCTTCTGTCTGCCCGCCTTTGATTACAGCCAGATAGGACGCGGGCGAGGGCGAAGGCGTGGAGTTTCCACCTGACCTAGGATTTGCCCTGAGGGAATGGAGCAGCCTGGGCCGGCACAATTATGCGTTTTTC
>OMPJ01039810.1:0-16068 GCA_900312935.1 Carapus acus | reverse complement strand
TGTAGTATTTGACACTATATATGGTCAAAGCAGTCATCAGAATTCAATAGGTGATAAATGAATGCATCTATGCGAGTGTGTGTGCGCGCGTGTGTGTGTGTGTGTGTGTGTGCGCACGTGTATGTGCACGTGTGTGTGTATGTGTGTGTGTGTGTGTGTGCACGTGCGTGTGAGGGTAGGACAGAGTAGAGACGGGACTGAGCCGAGGAGACAAAGCCTGGCTGGTACAGACTTTGGCTCTCATTTCTCCCCATATATCTCTTACACATGTACAAAAACACACACACACACGCACACACACACACGCGCTCACAAACCTACCTACACACACACACACACATACTATTCCTGGTTGACAGAGTGAGGCTATCTGGCACAGATGGGAATAACCAGAGGGCTTAGCAGGAGAACCACTGACAGCTGCAGATTGCGAGTGGCCATTACTACAACGCCATCCAAAACTACCCCCCCTCCACCTCCCTCACACACACCACCACCCCTGCGCTCTCTCTCTCACACACACCAACGCACGCACGGATGCTCACGTAGACACACGCACCCGGCGAGGGAGGGACGGCGTGATGGGGCGCTGACAGCTGGAGGTGAGGCGATGGATGGGTGCACGCACGGTGGCACGACGAGTGCTGGAATGCAGCAGGGCAAAAGTTGACAGAGTGTGAGGGCGACTGTTAGGACTTATTTATAACCGCCTCATCTGTCACCCTCCACCGCCAACGGGCCAGGAGAAACCAAGGGCCGCTGAGAGGTGGGAGAGAGAGATGAAAGGAGAAACACGCAACGCTGAGAATCCCCCGCCTCACCCCTCGGTCGCCGTCCCAACCGAGGGGGTTTGGAGGAGCATCTCGAAGATTCGTAGATCTTTGAGGATCTGCGTCTCGAAGGTTACATAACGGGCCAAAGTCACAGCGAACAGTCGCTCACAGCGTGGCCTCATGAGGGTGTGAGGGTGTTGGGAATCTTTCCGGACGTGCAGGCCAGGACTAAATGCGCCCGTCTCACCTCCAGCTGAGAGTCTGCCCATCAACAGCTCGGAGCTGAAGCCCTTAAGACAGCAGTGCCCCTCACACACAGAGTGTCTTTGCCTCACTCTCATCCCAGACGTCCATCAACCAACTTCACATCTGCCACTGCACCCAAACTGGACCTCTGGACGTCTCACCTTGTGGACTGATTCGTTCTCTCCCTCGTTCTCTGTCCGTCTCGCCTCTCGCAGGTGAGCAGCCAAAGGTCAGAATGACCGAGCGCTACGACTGCCACTACTGCAAGGAGTCCCTGTTTGGGAAGAAGTACGTTCTCAGGGAGGAGAACCCCTACTGTGTGAAATGCTACGAGAGCCTGTACTCCAACACCTGCGAGGAGTGCAAGAAGCCCATTGGCTGCAACACTCGGGTAGATGTCTCATACACACGCATACACGCGCAAATCTCTTTTTCTCCGGTCTCACGAGTTTGATGTGATGTGTTCCCCGGTAGGATCTGTCTTACAAGGACCGTCACTGGCACGAGGAATGCTTCAAGTGCTTCCAGTGTAAGCGCTCCCTGGTGGACAAGCCCTTCTCCACCAAGGACGAGCAGCTCCTGTGCACCGAGTGCTACTCCAATGAGTATTCCTCCAAGTGCCATGAGTGCAAGAAAACCGTCATGCCAGGTAAGAAGAGGGGGAACCTCCTGATTCTCCATAAAACGAGACCAGTCAGCGGACTGGTAGATCTAAAAGAGGTCTATGAAAAGACTTAGGTCCAAAGCATCGTGAGGTACTATCGACCCTCCAGTCCTACTCCCCTGTATGTCTACATCAACTCTTTCACCAAAACACCAATTTCATGATTCAGGACCTTGGCTGCAGTATTCATGTGTCTTGGTCAGGCTTTTGCGAAGTATAGAAAACAGTAGCGACAGATTCATTGTGAAGCATCTCTGCACATCACAGCTCAGATATCTTGTTTTCATTTTGAGTTGCTCACCTGTGCAGCTGTCCTCCATCAACCCTGATCCCCCTCTCTGTTGTCTTGCAGGCTCCAGGAAGATGGAGCACAAGGGGAACAGCTGGCACGAGACCTGCTTCACCTGCCAGAGATGCCAGCAGCCCATCGGCACCAAGAGCTTCATCCCCAAGGACAACCACAACTTCTGCGTGCCCTGCTACGAGAAGCAGTTTGCCATGCAGTGCGTGCAATGCAAGAAGGTAGTGAGGCTTTGGTGGACATCTGCAGAGGAGGAGGAGGAGGAGGAGTGGAAATAAAGCCATCTCTGAGGCTCCTCTTCTGTCTCCTCAGCCCATCACCACTGGAGGAGTGACCTACCGTGACCAGCCCTGGCACAAGGACTGCTTCCTGTGCACCAGCTGCAAGCAGCAGCTGTCCGGCCAGCGCTTCACCTCCAGAGATGACTTTGCCTACTGCCTCAACTGCTTCTGCAACCTGTATGCCAAGAAGTGCGCCTCCTGCACCACCCCCATCAGCGGTAAACCCCAGCAGTCCACTCTCTCAAGCCTTTGGTACCGTTTCCGTCACTCTCTCATCCCTCACCTGCTCTCGGTTCCTGTCCTTTTAGGCCTCGGTGGCAGCAAGTACATCTCTTTTGAGGAGCGTCAGTGGCACAATGACTGCTTCAACTGCAAGAAGTGCTCCGTGTCCCTGGTGGGCCGCGGCTTCCTGACCGAGCGTGACGACATCCTCTGCCCCGAGTGTGGCAAAGACATCTGATCTGGTGATCTGATCTGATCTGATCTGGTGTGCCTGCGCGGGCGGAGGGGCGGGAGTGATCCACACACCTGATTGGAAAGGATATGAAAACCAAGAAATGAGAAACATTTAAGCACAGAGCCTAGAATCCATAGTGCCTACTTGCTAGCTTTGTTAATGTACAGTGCTACGCCAACAAACAAAATACTGGAACTAATTGTGTTATTTGAATTTAGGACATTTATTCCAAGTATTCAGTTTGCGTTAAAAAAAGACTATACTAATAAATTAATTGTAATAAAAAGAGGTGATCTGTTGACAAAGTACAAAGATATATTAAAGACAGACACGCATTAAGTATTGACAATTAAAAATGTTCCAGTGTCGATGCAGTGACCACCAGCTGTGAGTGCAAGAACAGTCACTACCTTCTGCATGGACAAGCTTGATGTTGCCATTATTAGTTTGAGGGTTTATGCATGACCGCTGCCAACAATCAATAAAACGTGACAAGTCCTGGATGTTGCATTGTTGCTCTTCATAAATCATTCCATCACATGGAACAGAATCGCTTGTTCTCTTTGATCCATATCAGAGCCATGAGAACGAAATATACCATTAATCCAGCTGTTCATTGGTTCAGGATAAAAGATGAGACACTGGTTTAATCGTGACACCACAACATTCATTTGCAGGGAACACATAGCCTGGAAAGTTATTTACAATTGTCAGTGCACGGAAGCTTTAGATGGGTTTCCAAAACACACGTTCCATCAAACTACAGAGACTGATACTGTAGAGGAATAAGTACAAAGTATTCAATTCTGAAGTACAGGCTGGACCAGCAAGAATCATGTACAGTACACACCATTCAGTTTTCACAGGGCTCTATACGTTAGAAATTAATACAAAGCCGTGAAGGTGCTGCCCTACACAACCCTGCCCAAAGGGAGCAGGATCTGGGTTGAATAATGAATATGAATAATCATCATAAACCAGAGAAAAATGATTCAAAATGATGGAAATTTATTTCAGATGCTTTCAATAACACCAACTGTCCAATAGGTGGCACTGCACTGCGAGGTACACCAAAGACAAGTTACCATCCTTCCCTTGGTGTTGTGCCTCCCGGGCGGCGAGTGAGCTCGCCCCCTGGTGGTGACATGGAGCCCCTTAGAGGGAGCAAGCTGGAGAAGCCCAATCTCCAGAGGACAGTGGTGCAGTAAACAACTTTGATTTCATAAATAAACTCCTAATGCAGTCCTGAAACCTAAAACTTCACACACTTGTCCTGTGGATGTCTACCCATCTACATCGTGAGGGCTACAAACCTTTGACCTCCTGATGACTGGCAGAATGAGCGCAGCAGAGCAAGATAAATATGGCTGACTCGCTCCTGGATGAAGTGATTTACCAAAGCGACCCATCGATACACAGCCAGACTCTCCAGTGACATTTGGGTGCGCAAAAGGTCTGGTGGCGGTCGTCTGTCCCCTCTGTGGCTCGCCCGGGGACTTGACTAACAGCTGCTCCTCGACGGTGTTAAGGCCACTTGGGGTCGCATGGACGTTCTCGACTTCAGGGGCCTGCTGACATGAGCACCACCCCTCAGTGTCAGGTTAAGCTTGTGTGACCAGCTCGGAACACACGCACACACACACACACACACAAGCCCAACCCATCAAAGTAGTGATGCGGTTAGTGAGGGGGGAGTTCACTTCTTCCTAATTTGTCATCCTGTCTGTCTGGAGCAGGGTCAGAGGTCAGGGCCACGTCACGTGCTGGATCTTTTTCTTGATTTCCGGAGACTTTGGCGGGAAAACAAAACAACATTGTCAGAAACTATTGACGATGACGAGGCAATACCAGTCATTTCATTAGTGTAACTGATTGTGGTACAGATTGTGTAATACCCATCATATATGAATACAAAGAAAGCCAAGTTACTACAGCTTAGAGCAGATTTGTACTTCTGATTGACTTCATCTACTCTGCTTCAGTATTACTAATATTAGTTACTACTGTGTGACACTTACCGAGTTATTTGCTTGACGTTTGAGATTTGCCACGTCCACGTCATGAGCCGGCGAAGACGATGTCTTCCCAGGTGAGAGCTTGCGGATGGGGTTGGACAAGTTGGCAGCTGGAGGAGGTTTTAACCTGTCGGTGGTCCCGGCGCTTCCCTCGGCCTTCTTCACTTTGAGAGGACCAGTGTGTGAGGAGCTGCTGTCAAACACAATCAGAGGCCTCTTCCTCGTCTGCTCACCGCTGCAATTGAGACAAAACACCAATAATGACATACATGAAGACATTAGCTCAAAAAGATGAAGTAGAAATTATCTAAGTATTACTACTCAATACTACATACTAATTTGTCGTTTTGGGAACAGAGTTACAATAATTCCAGCACAATGCTGCACAGTGTAACTATATAATTCAGTGGAAGTAGAATGAATGCAACCAGATTAGGTCCATTAATCCTAATATAAGAAATGGCTCCACGACAATAATAACAAAAGGAGTGTTTACATACACGCATAGAGATAAATCAGCCAAATAGCTGCGCAACGAGAACGTAGATGGTCAAGCAGATATCGCTTTAACACCTGAGGGAATCTAGGGAGATACATTTTGTCAGCTGTTCTCAAGCGTCAGAGATGATGAATCGGTGTTGAAAATATTTTACGATACAGCATAGTTATACTTGTGATTTTAAGTATACGGATACTGTATCGTAAGTATAATCATACTTTTGACGGTAGTGATTTTTTTGATTGTTTTGATTACAACTGTACTGACCACATGAAACACACCACAATGACACATATGACTGTGTGTAACGTTTGAGCCTCCGTTTTGTATCGGAATCATGAGAACGCCGCTGCTCTAGTTGCTGACAGTCTACTACTCTTACCTAGCCGATTTCTGCCTCCCTCGGCTATTCTCAACCCGACGACCCCAGCGATTGTTAGGCAGCGTCCTCTGCGGCAGAGGGACGACGTGCCGCAGGTAGAGTTCAGTCAAGCCGTCCCGGCTCTCGCTGCTCGCCGGCCGGATCCTCCTCTGCAACACACCGACACACAGGGGGACACATCACTCCCGTGAATTAAATGGAGAGGCTCCATACTCCCAGTATTCAACGGGGATTTACCTCGCTTAACATGAGTCGGAGAAAGTCCCCAGACAGCAACTCGGGATGTAATAACATGTCCACGTCCACGTCGTGGACATTCTTCACTCCTACCACGGGTTGGTCCGCCATGTTTGTTTCACAGGAAATGTTCCCAACATACACCGCGTCACAACAAACTTCAAATCCCTGCAAACTTTATTTAAACCAGCGAGAGAACAGATGAACACAACGGCGGAGAGGGCGAGGGAGACGACTATTAATCATTAATTAATTATTACATTAAATACATTAATAGAAATCATATTTGAGATGCGGTTAAATTTCACACTTTGTAAGTAGTCCGTCACAATACAGGATGCCATTACGAGCTAGATGACAAATATCATTACATTGGCTGGGTGAATGCTCGATTCTGATTGGCCGTCATTGGTCATGTGAGCAGAAATTATTTTCCGACCGAATGTCTCCGAGAGAAAGAGAGAGAGCGAGAAAGAGACAGAGACGATGGCAGAACTGTGTAAAACCTAGTCCCTGAAAATAAGATAACCCCACCTTTTCAAAGAGCATTTGCAGGGAAAAAACATTGTCTTATATCCAGAACAATTTGGTACTCATAACATTAGTACAATGAGAAGGAGCGAAAGGTTTAACCCCGACCCACACCTTCTTCTGAACTCGTCCACCCTCTGCTCAGTAACACATATCACTGTTTACGGGTGCATCCAACAATATTGCAGAAACAAAGGAAAATTACTTTTTCATTGCCATCCTGTCTTCACCACAATGATGGAGTGATAGTGGCCAAACGTCATGAGAATCAAACTAACTGACTATCTCTGAGAAACGTTTGCACACACCGCTACATAGGAGAGCTTTCTGTTGGCAGAAGTGTTTGAAGAAAGCAGACAGATGGGTGGAGCTCTGGCCTGTCATGACCCATTGTTGTTTGAGAGATCAATGTTAACGTGTCCTTCGCTGAACTGATTCTATGTGTGCACACATTTAAACTATGCATGTTGGCATGTTAAAGCTGCAATTACTATAATGCCTTGAACAATATATAGAACAATATGTACATAGCTTTGTTAGGTGAGGGTAGTGAAGAGGCCCGGAGCGAACAGCTGAAAACTTGCATTACTATCCTCTCAACCTCCCACCGCTGACGACATCATATCTGATGTCAAAAAGCTTTTGTTACTTGCGTTACTTTGTGATGCGGGTCCGAATGGCTCTGTGGGGATAAAAGCTTCCCGACCCCTGATTTACAGTGCAGAGGTGGGTTTGATCCCAGGTTGCTCCTAAGGCACAGAGTCTCCAGGCACCTTGTGCCACGCCCAGTGCTCCGCAAAGAAAGTAATCTGGATGGACCAGAGAAACCATCTTGTTGTACTTGTTCAATGCCCATATAAGGATTTAACACCATCCAAAATAGAAATTGCCCTGCAGTCTGTATCTGATAGATATTTTTTTCTTCGATGTAGTGGGTAAACCTCAAAGTTCGCACAGGACCTGACAGAATCGTTGTGCTACCTCAGAAGAAAGGTACTGTATTACGAAGAGTACCACGTGTAAGGTGTGTGTGTGTGTGTTTTATATTACAGCGCCAACATTGCCTGAATGACGACATTAATTTGAAACCCAGTTTGCAGGCGTACTTTGTACCGGCAGTCAGTCGTCCTAAGCACCAGGCCACACTCTGACTGCGTGTGTTAGTGAATGGTCAACACTGTGTTGTGGTTTGAGTTTGTTCAGTGGTGAGTTGACTCACTGCACTCTCACAGCTGTTTCGATGTTACAGATGAAAAGCACTCGAGCATCAGCATCTGGTTTATTTCTCAATCAATCACAAGTTGAAAAGTTTGGACAGTGCACAGCACCAAGGCTTTGTTCCTCACAATTATTGGTGTTAAGCTGGTTGTAAATCAAAAGTCTTGACTTTGTTGCGACTTGGCCGTGGTTGTTCTGCTGGGGGTTTGGCAGGTTGAGCTGGTGGAACCCTGGCTCTTAGTAGCATACAAAAACATCGACACAACAATTAGGGACACAGAGAAACCACAGTCGCTGAATAAATGGCGAGTAGTTGAACAAATGGATGAGACCACCAGCTGACTTCTGACCGTTGGTCTCCAGACGACACCCCGTCTGGTCCCCTGGTCACACGGCCGACTGAGTCTCGCTGCACACGTAGATGTTGCTGGGTCTCACCCGTCTGCGGCTGCGGCCCGGCATCCTTGGGCACAGCCTCCAGCTCTTGGGCACGAACTCCTGGCAGGCCTCCCTGAACTTCCTGATCCTCCAGCAGTAGATGATGGGGTTGAAGACGGTCTTCAGGTAGCTGAGCCACAGCGCCGAGATGCTAAGCGGGTAGAAGACCTGGCTGTAGTAGAAGCGCCTGCTGAAGACGGCCAGCAGGCTGATGACCGTGTGGGGCAGCCAGCACACCGAGAACCCCACGAAGAGGATGAGGATGGTGGTGAAGGCCCTGGTCTTGAAGCTCATGTCCACGTTGACCTGAGGGGGGCGCTGCAGCCCTGTGAGTCTCATCTTGCTGACCTGATTGAGAGCCGGGAGGCAGGAGTGCTCGGTGCTGTGGCTGTGGATGCGCAAGGTGTTGCGGCGGACGGTGTGGAGGATGCACAGGTATGAGTACAGCATGATGCCGAACGGGACGAAGAACACCGCCATGGCCAGCAACACTGTGTAGCCGCGGTCCGCCGGGGACTCGCTGTAGCCTAGCACGCACTGCGGCGCCCAGACGCCCCCCGCGGTGCCCGCCGCCGCCGTCCGCCACCCCACCACCGAGGGCAGGGACACGCAAAGGCTCAGAATCCAGGAGGCGCCGATCAGCAATTTGGCCCTGTGCGGCGTCAGCTTGTCCTGCCGCTGGACGATGATGAGGAAGCGGTCCACGCTGATGATGAGGAGGATGGACACGCCCTCCAGCACGAAGAGCCAGTACAGCATGATGGAGGCGCGGCAGAATCCGCTGCCGAAGTGCCAGTCGGAGGTCGCCACGGTGACGGTGGTGAAGGGCATGCAGAGGAGAGAGAGCATGATGTCGGAGAAGGCCAGCGTGGCCAGGAGGAGGTTGATGGCGGAGCGCATGGCCGGCTTCTGGTACACGATCAGACACACGATGGCGTTGCCGAGGAAGCCCACCGTGATCATGAAGATCATGATGGCCGCCAAAGTCACGCGCAAGGTCACAGACATGGGAGGAGGCTCGGTGTCCGAGGGGAGGCTCCCCGGACCCTCCTCCATGTTCTCAGGTCCCATGAAGTCGCATCCCTCCAACAGGCTCTCGTTGCAAAACACCACGTCGGCCATGATCAAGGAGCGTCAGGCCGGGAGGGGCGGAGCATGTCGGGGTGGTCCCGCGGGAGTCGGGTTCACGTGTTTCGCAGCGGTTCCATCGCAGCACCTGAGGGGTTGAGAAAGAGGGAGATGTTCACACCAGGTGGGGGAACGAGCTGGTGGGAGATCAACTGTGAAACCAAATCACCCAGACTGCAGCAGCAATGGAGACCAAGACTAACTCTGACCCTAATCAGAGACAACAAACAAAGATGGAGCTGGACGGGTGACGGTCCATGATGGACCCAGGCCCTCGTTGCCTTCACATTCAGATTCAGACAGATTCCACCCTGATTTTCCCGACTATGCCATGATCAATAAAATCATCCATAGCAGCGTTTGCGTCATCATAACAATGAAAATGTCTCCTCAGCTGTCAGTGTCTCCGCATCGTGGACGTCTCATACACCACAGCACGGCACATGTGGACAGACAGGACGCACCCAGTGCTGCTGTTTACAGCCAGAACGAGGTAGATGATTAACAGGCTCCACCAGCAGGGCTTCACGGATCCTCACGGGCACTTGAACAAACACTCCCACACATATACACACGTTATCCCAGCGTGTGTGTGTGCGTGTGTGTGCGCGTGCACAACACCAGGCAGCATAACAAACAGCACACCGAGGCTGACGTCCACACATCGGTGGTGCGAGCGCCCCTGTGTGGATGTCTGTTCTCACAGCAGGGGTGCGTTTCTGACCGGTGGATCTGAGTCTGATGCAACTCTCCTCAGGACACACACACACGCGCACGCACGCCAGATCGGCCTGTTGCCATGGAAGCAACCTCCCGCTCCTGGAGGCAGGAGGGTGCAGGTGTTTGAGCAGGATCCTCCTCCTGCTCCGTCCTCCTGGGTGGACCCCTCCTACACAGGAGCAGGGAGACGGGAGATAAGGATCACAATCTCAATCCGGGCCCGAGAAAACACACTCACACACACACGCACGCACACACACGCTGCCGGCAAGTGAGGTGGGACCAGGCCGAGGTAGGACGAGGTGAGTTGCGTCTCCCGTGTGTGACGAGGGGCTACATCCTCTCAGAATCGTCTTCATTTCTATGCAACTGCATGGTGGTGAGCGTTGTTGCCATGGCAACAAGGTCATCAGTTCTATGGCAACATGCAACCCCCACTCTCATCCCCCAGATACGTTATTAGGACATGAGATCTTCAGAATAATGCAACTTTGCTTTCCAGACAACGTCAAACAGGCTTGATTTATTCTGATAGCTGATAAATGAAAACAAAGGAGGAAAAATAAAATAAGGACGAACCTGAAAACACAAATCACAGCGCCGCTCCGGAGAAGCAGTCATGTGATGACATGCCACAAGACCCGAGTATCTATAATTACCATCAACAAGAGCGAAAGGGGGGAAAGACGTCATCCTCCAGATTACACGGACCACCAGCAGCACACCACACACACCCCACACACACACTCACCAGTCAGCGGCGCAGAGTGGGTTTTCTACTCTCGGGCGTGATGGTGCGGTGATGATGGCGGGCGGCCACACACACAACTCCAACACACACTTGCACACGATTAGAATATTACAATAAAGCTGTGGTGACACACTAAACTGATACCGTGATGCGTTTTATCCATTCACAACCCCAGAAAGTGCTAGTTCGTGTTCGCAGATATGCAAATAGGCAAGTGTGACTAAAAACACTGTCACGAGCAGGAAAATCTGAGTTCATGATTGCAAATATGGCACAAAATGGCGCAAGAAACCTACAGGAATTCACAGATATGTCAGGATGCGCAGCGGCACCTGTTTCTCTGTGGAGGCGCTCGGCTGAGGATCCGCGCTCATCTTCCCCAGCACGCCGACGGCCGCATGGCGCCTCCGTTCCCTCCCGTTCCCTCCTTCCAGTCAGACCGCTCCGATGACTCCGGACCGCCCGCGTCGTTCCGCGCTCCTCCTCGGCGCGGCCGGGTTGCTCCGTCTGTCTCTCGCTCTCCACATCATCCACACCGCCAGATCGATCGCCGCCGAGCCGCCGAGGCGAAGCCGCTGACGCAAAAGCGGGAGCCGCTCATTGATTTGGAGGAGGGGCGGCGGGGAGAGGCGCTCCCCGGAGAGAGAGAGAGAGAGAGAGAGAGAGAGGGAGAGAGGGAGAGAGAGAGAGAGAGGCGGACGGTTGGGAAATAGACACGGAGATACAATATGGACTGAGCATCCAGCAGATTCCTCGGAAGTGTAAATGTATTTTAACACGTTGTGTAAATGGGTTGAGGTGCATTTGATCAGTTTTTCAAAAGTGTGTATGTGACTTTGCAGCGGGGACTGCAAAGCACGTGAAAATGAAAAGAAAGGAAAAGAGGAGGAAAGAAAGAAAAATAAAGGAAAGAAAGCATTTTATGCGATGTCAATGGTAGAAACATACAGTACACTCTTATCGCCAGCAGATGGCAGCATTGCCAATGATGAACAGCCACCCGTCAGTCAAATAAATAAATAAACAAATACATAAATAAAAATCAGAGGCTGTGTTAAAGGCATGTTTTCATGTTTTAACAAAATGATTTTAGATGGTCACAGTCAGTCATAAAATATTACGCTAAATAAATGAAACTCCTACCACGACTAAAACTACTTCAAGGCAATTTAGGCTTTTACAAAAATATGACTCAGGCTCTCAAATAGGAAACAAACAACCACAGAGGGAGATTTTCTACCACTAATGTTACTCAAAGGGAATTTTAAGGCGTACAACTGCAAAAAAAAAATTGTGTGTTCTCACTCCCTCTCTTCTCTCTGTCACACACACTCGCACGCGAACACACACACACACACTCTGCATTTAGCATGCAGCCCAAGATTCTTTTCATGGGCATGCTTGTCTAAATTGGCATCATGCCCGTGTGTCGAACATGCCCATCAAACGAGTTCCACTCGGCTGGTCTGCTGCATGCATGCCGGTCACGTTCAGTGGCACCCACACAACAAGCTTTCTGCTGAGAGAATTCATTTTCCCATCCATTATTCCACAGATGTTTGCTTTAATTTCTTCCTGATGTAGAAGGTTCGGGGTTCCATCATTCACCAGCAAAGCAAACACGGGCTACGTAAAAATAAAAATCCACCAAATAGGAAAATAAACATGACAGACAGAGGGAAAAATGGCCGACGAGGGGGTTCAAGTGGAAACTGGAAATCCTGCAACACGCAGGCGGGATAATTAGACATTTCCAAGCGATACACACGTTTCAAAGATCCTCCTCCTCCTCCTCCTCACCTTAAATGAAACCCAAAATAGAGCCATGATGTCCTTTACCTGCTTTTAACCCCCCTGGCTGCTTTGTTAGCTCCTGACGACACACTGCGGATGACACAAAGTGTTAATCAGTGTTAGACAATGGCGGTTAAGTCGTCCCCGCGCTGTGAAAATAATTAACACCAAACCGTGGGGACTCATAATGTGCAAACCGGCGAGGGATGTTTTGCCAGGAATGCGTCGGGATACGGTTTGTTTTACTGCATGGTGCAGGTGTGCGGCCAGTTTTCGTGGCTGAATAACACGAGTGCAAACACAGCGCGTGCATTAAAGTGGGATTATGCTGTGGTAATTATGTTAAGTGCCTCTTAACAAGATGTTATGGGCAATTATGAACAACTGTAATTGAACAACATCCTCGGTGTGTAATTGCGAGCAGCAGTAAATCAGCTCCACACCAAACACTTGCATGCTGGATGTTTGACTGAGGAGGATTCCTATTTTTTTAAAATATATGTTTCCCTTTTTTCTTGGAGGAGGAGGAGGAGGAGGGTGGAGGAGGTCTGCGGGGTTCTCAGGTTGCAGCTGATCTCTGGATTTGTATTCCGCCGTGATACCTGGCGCGTGTGTGTGCGGAGGCTGCCGCCGTGGAAACGGGGTTTGATCCTTTGATTCCGGCCCTATCGCCCCATCTTTACATCGCCCGGCTTACCGAGGATCATGTTGCAATCTGGTGAGCTTTAGATCTTTACCTCAGCAGGTGTGCCTGAATACGTTAGAGGGCCCCTCCCGGCCCACGATGGCGGCTCGCCGCGGCGTGACGGTGCCGGATGGGAGCACTCGCGTGGCAAATCTTTGCTTTCGCATATTGCTCTCTGTGATTAACACCAGGGAGCACCTTTGTTTTCACGCCAAAGTGCTGATGGCTTCACCTGTGCAGCTCCTCTAAACACTAAATCTCTCACCCGCAGTACGCCATCTTTTGCTAGTTTTCGTTAGCATTAGCCGGCGCCTTCTCTGTACGATGATCGGGGTGACTTTTCCTACATAATACATTAAGTTTGTCTGACCCCAACTTATCCAAACAGCTGACAATAAAATCTGACAAATCCTGACAAAGCCGTCTCCGTCTCACGGTGACACAATGCCCCCCCAACACACACACACACACACGCGCACACACACACCGCCACAGAGTTGAAAATCAAACTGGACTGATGCAAGCCGATGGATTCAAATCACGCAGTCGTACAGCCAAACGGCTATTTTTAACCCAGAGGTCAGGGTTTGCAAAACACTGCCAATATTCAGCCAACACACACACACACACACACATAAGTGCACGCACGCACGCACATACACACAAACATGCTGGCACACACAGCCAAAGAGTTGGAGTAACAATCGTGCTCGGCCTCGGGACTCTGCTCCACACACACACGCGCGCACACACACGCGCACACACACACACAAATGTGGCGAAATGACGTAAGGCGCCCGTGGGGGCCGTTGGGTTCCTCACTGGACTCTGTGATCAGTGATAGATTAACTTCTTGTTTCTGTTTCTATCGTATTTTGTCTGGTTTGTACTCAGCCACCGTATCAGATGACCTTTGACCTCACTCACTCCGAGTTTCGCTTCCTTTGACTCCGCACCGCCTCCCCGCTCTGCTTTCATCCGTGCCGAGGACGGATTGTGTTTTTTTTTCCATTCTTGCGATGCCTTTTTGGGTCTTCGCCTGATGGAGGGCAAAGGTCAAACGCCAGAAACAACAGAAACACGCGTCGGCAGCCTCCGATTTCTCGGCACGGCGACAATCACACGTTGCAAAAGAAGGAAAAATAAATAAAAATCCACCTCCTGCCCCGCGTCACTCCGTCCGGACGTCCCCACGGCGGCGGCGGGCCTCCGTCGGCTGAGCTCCACGGGGACGCGGAACCGTCGACACGTCGGGGGATGTGTGCGGCCTCAGAGCTGCAATAACACAAATATTTGTCAGCAAAACTTTCACCTTCAATGGGCCCTAAACGGGGTCAGAGAGGGAGAGTAAACAACAAGCAGGGATTAGTCACAAAGAGCCCACGGGGGCACACAAAACGTCTTTATCCATGAGAAGCCAGCCCGAGGAGAGATGTTTGGCACTCAGCTGGTGGAGAATTGTGCGACTTTTGCAGGGTTTTTTGTACTTTTGCGTATGGATGACAGGCGGTCAGGCAGGAGGAGAAGATTTGACATTTAGTTACGAGCAGAAATATTAAGCTGAGACAAAAACTTGATTTGCGTGTGTGTGTGTCTCGATGAGCAGCACAGATACGGTAACACTTATTAAATAGTTGGGCCATCTGTAAAAATAGCAACCGAGAGAGGAGAAGAGACACAAAAATACTGCGCAGACATTTTACTATTTGAAACAAAAGCGGTGTGAGAGGAACTTTTTCCCATGCAGCGCCATTTTTGCCGCGCTTCCAAAAACACTTTTTCAAACTTTGTCAAAGTATAAAAACGAGGCAGCGCCGGCGACACATCACACAGAGGTCAGAAACTCGTTGGGGTGAAGATATATTATTGCTGATTAACAATCAGGTTAATGCTAAATACAGAGCATATATACGCACAATATACGCCCATAAAAGGAAAACAAAACAAACTAAACTGCAGCATTACAAGGGAACAAAAACTTTTTTTGTCCACGCCCTCACACCCACTCACACCCATCAAATAGACAGTCGGGAACTGCGTTTGAATTTTACCTTTAATTTTACGTCCCAAAAGGTTGATTCATAGTGCAGAAAAATACCCAAATATGCATAAAGTAGTAGTCCAGCTCAGACATGGAGACACACTGACTCTAGAACACAGAACACAGGGGCATTTTGGAGCAAACAAACCGGGGGAGATTTGAAGAAGTCTGTCCAAAGAATAGAAAACAAACGAAAAAAAAAACACAAGTTCAAGTGATTGAAAGTCTCTCCCTCGCTCCTCACGTATCTCGGTACATGCCTTTGCAGTCCATGGAGGGGGGCGGGGAGTCGGGCCCCATCCCGCCGACCCCGCCGAGCCCGGGCGGCGTCATGCGCTTCTCCTTCTGCCGCCGGTTGCAGAACCAGACCCGGACCACCTCCTTCTCCAGCTGCAGCGAGTCCGCCAGCGAGTTGATCTCCTGGGCGGAGGGCTTGGGGGACTTGAGAAAGTGGCTCTCCAGCGCGCCCTTGACGCTCACCTCGATGGACGTGCGCTTTTTCCTCTTGCGGCCCTGCGTGGCGATCTTGTCGATGCTGGCCGTGCTGCCCGTGGTGGAGTCGGCCTCCTCCAGCCATTTGTTCAGCAGCGGCTTCAGCTTGCACATGTTCTTGAAGCTCAGCTGGAGCGCCTCGAACCTGCAGATGGTGGTCTGGGAGAAGACGTTCCCGTACAAGGTGCCCAGCGCCAAACCCACGTCCGCCTGGGTGAAGCCGAGCTTAATCCGCCGCTGCTTGAACTGTTTGGCGAAGTGCTCCAGGTCGTCGGAGGTCGGGGTGTCCTCGTCCGAGTGCGGCTCGGGGTTGGAGGGGTGGTGCTGCGGGTGGTGCGCGTGGTTGCCGCCGCTGTGGTGGTGGTGCTGGTGGTGGTGGTGATGGTGGTGGTGGTGGTGGTCCAGCTCCGGGGAG
>OMPJ01039809.1:0-15929 GCA_900312935.1 Carapus acus | reverse complement strand
CGATGGTAAATCACTGCCACCACTGCGCGCTGTCATTCAGGATCTCTCCCAGCGGGGCGGCGTTCGCCCGCTAGAACTCCCCGACATCAGCAGGTGTGATCGCAAAAACATGTCATATTTATTTCACGCTCTGGTGATTTGTTCCCGGGATATTTCATAGTAGCGGTCATGAGGCGCGTTACCGCTGTCAGAGTGCCGCCGTCACCCGCATGTCACGGATTCTGTTTTGCCAAATGACTTATGTCAGCGCAAGACTGGCAGCCGGGCGTCGGCGTGTAATCTACCGAGGACCATTCAGCCCACTGTTTGGCAACCTGAAGCTTATATATTCGCGCACACTGAAGGAAACGCACCCAAACACCCACACACACACACGGAGGCAGGCAGGCAGGCAGGCAGGGGTGCTGACATGATGACTCAATGAGTATTCAGAGGGAGACGTGAGAACGGCAGGCAGTGGGGTATCTTATTTTTTATTGTTGTTATTAGTTTGGAGTTTGGTGTGACGCGGTAGCCAAATGACAATTGAATCTGAAATCAAAAAGGCAATAAGAATGCATCACCGCTCGCGCGGACGTGTGTGTGAGTGTGTGCGTGTGTGCGCTCTTATACCCATTGGTGTTCCTCCTCCTCGTCCCTCTTAGTTCACAGCTATTCAGAAACCAACAAAGCAGCGATTCTGAGCCACGATGGAAACAGTTCTGCTGCGTAACGGGATTATAAGCACGCACGCACACAGAGAATCGATAAATCAATGTAATTCCAAAGGATTATGCTCGCTCTCCAATCACCTCCAGCCTGGCTGACTCGCTCTAATTATCATCTCCGGGGTTGGAAACCAGCCCATATCTGGGTTCAGCCTTGGTTCAGATTTGCCACCGCTGCGGAACACACACACTCTCTCTCTCTCTCTCTCTCTCTCTCTCGCTCTCTCGCTCTCTCTCATTTCGGTCATTGCTAATTTAGTGGTGAGTTTGCTACCAGCCATGCTCCATTGGGTGAACTAATCAGTGATAAGTGCTTGAAGCGAAAACTGAAACGATCCGCAATGAAATGTTATTGAAGTTGGCACTTGTATATTATATGGATGTTTTATGGGCTCAAAAGTATGTTTTACTTAATGTTATTATTACTACTCATAGTCTACGCCGTCTCACTATACGAAGCCATCCTACCTTACATGACCCCAGTCGTACCTTACGTCACACCACTGCCTCGTCAGAGCTGCACAGAGTGCACAAGTTGAAATGAGGAGAGCGAGGAAAAAACACAAAGAAGTGTTAAGTCGATCGAAAAAAGTCACAACAATTTGTTTTGGTGCTTGAGGAGCCACCCACTGTAAGCACAGGCAGCGATAAGGTCATGCTGTGCTGCACAAAATAAACATACTTAGGCAGCACCCGCATATGTGGAGATCAGGAGGTGATGGTTAAGTGTA
This sequence comes from Carapus acus, assembly GCA_900312935.1. Lineage (NCBI taxonomy): Eukaryota > Metazoa > Chordata > Actinopteri > Ophidiiformes > Carapidae > Carapus > Carapus acus. Next base: position 14,491 of record OMPJ01039809.1, on the reverse strand, counting down.
TTTAGCGCCAAACCCTGCTTCAGTCTCCACCCGGGACCAAAGTCCCAACTGCCAAAAACACCTGAAATTTAGAGTTAAATTTGTTTTGTTTTTTGTAAGGCAGAGTGAGAAGAATCCAGCGATCCATGTACTTGATATGTCATTGCACCTGCTGATGTCAGCTGAATGTAACTCCAAGCTAGCCCATGCCTCAGGGAGCGATACCTTCTCCTCTTCTCCTCCTCTTCTGCCGTGGCAGAAAAAAGGTTGGGAAACACTGCTCTAACACACACACGCGCATACACACACACGATTGAAATACATAAATCTAAATCCAGTGACCAATTCACAAACTACATCCCAGGGCTCCTCTGATCAAAAAAGATCCAAAGCTTAGAGGAAACCCCCTGCCCCACCCCCAGCACTCAAACACACACACACACACACACACGCACACACACACACAACCTGAGTTTCCTGTAGGTGGATTGGCTCGGGTCCTGGGGGTTTTGGTGCAAAGCTAGGTGCACATGCACAAATTCAGCACCCTGGGTGTGGTTTTCCTGGCAGCCAGGCTGAAAACCAACAACGGCCTCGCCACGGCACCATTGAAGCTCACGGGCAACTTGGCGAATCAGAGCGCACATGTGAGCAAGCGCTGGAGCGAAAGAAGGAGAGAGAAAGCATGCGTTCAAGGGTGCCGAGGCGTTTCCTTTCACTCCTCTGTACCTCTGACATTTTTGACTCTCGACTCTCCTGTTCGCTGCGATAGAAGTCAGATGAGGTATTCACCAAGCCCCACTCCCCCAGGAGAATTCATTTGCGATGTGTGTATTGATAGCAGAGAGCAACAACTAATGTGGTCCGATGTGTAATATTCTCTGGAGTTGGCGCAGCTACAGAGAGATACAGAATGATATGTACGATGAAATGAAGTGTGTGAGAATGGCCTTGGAGCCATTTCACCAAAGCTGCGGAAAGGAAGAAAAGCCAAAGCGAAGAGAGAGTCAGGGAGCTTCTGTAAGGTCCCAGCCATTCATAGCAGGATAGCATGAGACGGGCATAAGCTAACGCCATCTAGATACTCCAGGTTAAAGGGTCATGTTTTCAATTTATGTGAAAATACATTCCCCTAATTCACAGTCATACAAAGGTGGCCATCGCTGTAAATCTCAGGCCGCATTTGTTTCAGACAGGAGGTATTTCCTGCAACCTGGACCAGCTGAAGGGAGCAGTGATGCGACAATATTTGGAGAATTTATTAGCAGTTAAAGACGCCTGGATGCATCCTGTCACTATCTGACATTTGTAAATGTCGCTGTCAAAACAGACACTGGGAAGCATTCCCTGTTCCAAAAAAGAGGGAGCAACAACTCTATTGAGCCTGAGTGATGTGGTTTCTCTGCATTTGATCCTCTGTCTTTATTTAAGGCACACAGGGAGCATCCAGGTGGTTTGTTGCCTTGCTCAAGGACACCAAGACTGGCTAGAGAGCTGTCTACGCTCTTCCTCCCAGACCGCTAAGGAGCTCCAGGAGAAAAGTTTTAGGCAAAACAAAAAAAAAACTAAATATGAAGATGACAGACTGTCCGCATCCAGGAATAGATGTCCTCCGTCTCCCAAGGCGAGCTCGGTCCATACACACACACTGGTAGAAAATTCCGGGGACGGACGTGACGAACGAGAAGTGTGGATTTGCTCTTTTGTCTCGGTGCAGTGCCTCCAGCGTAAAGTGGCACCGCTGTTAGCTTGATGTTTTCCACCTGCCGTCCACGCCGGGCCGCAATTCTTCACGCCGAAAAAGCGAGCCTTCCCGAAATGGTCCTCGCAGTGGATAAATCTCAGGGAGGACAGGAAGAAAGGAGCTTTTCAGAACGCATCACTGAAAATGTTCTCTCGGCAGACAAGAGCCGGAGCCACTCAGCTCCCCAGCACACCAGCATTCTCCTCCTCTTCCTCTTCCTCCTCCAACGCTCCCCTTTTCTGCTTATTTTCAATGCTAATGTTGCTCAGCCCTGCAGCGCAGGTGTGTGTGTGTGTGTGTGCGCGAGTGTCTGTATCCATGTTCAAGATGTACCAGTGGATTCTGCCAGCATAAAAATGATGCAACGTGTGCACAGAAATGACACCACGCTTTGGTTTAAGCAGCAATCAAATGCTGTTTTACTTAACAATTTAAAGGCAGGGAAGCAGAGCCTCCGCGGTTTTTCTGCAGCGTTTTCAGATCAAGCTAAATGTGAACCTAACAACTCATTGCAGTTACTGACACTCTTTTGCATACAATTAAGAGCTGCATGAAATTATCCGCAAAATGATGCTGCTTAACCAGGCAAACTACATTTCAGTAATACTGTGTAACGTCTGGTCATGTTTTGCAAATGCGTGTAAACAAAAGGCATTGGTGTGTATTGTGGGATCAAACAGGACAGTAGGCTGAGGGAAATCAATCCGGTCTGGAACACAGATGGTCCGCACAACACAAAGGAAGCTAGCAGATTTATTGTTTGTCAGTAAAAGCGGTGGGATTTCCCCCAGTCTCAAAATCTGGCACAAAAAGATGTTGGGTCTATAGTTTGGAGCGGTAGAAATGGTGAATTACTCACATTTGTTAGAACTTCAGTGGACAATGAAGCAATTTAGCCACTTTTTTGTGTAAGAGTCATTGTGCAGGCTTTCAACACGCAGGTTGCCTGGTGGTCCTGTGAAGTTCCGTCCATGCAAATAGTGATCCTGTTCCCAAAACACCACAATGCATCACTAATGGCTGGAACCCTTTTTTAAACCCACGTTGCCAGAAAAGCCGCTCATCGCTGTGGAGATTGTTTTGCTCTCGAGCAAAAGCAAGGCGAGAGATGCCGCACCAACAATGAAACCTGTACAGATCCCGCTGTGCTTTGCCGCTGCCTCGCTGGCAACTGCTAATTTCTCTGCCCAGCTCTTTCCCGGTGCTGTTGACTAAGGCGTCATTGTCAGAATTCCACATCGCTGTTTTCGTGGCTTTTATATTACAGACTGCAAACACATAATTAACGCAAACGTAGGCAATATTTGCTCCCTTTTTAGGGAGAAGCCTCCCGCAAACACACACACAATGCATGATGCTGTCGTTCTGGATGTGTGCATGTGTAGTTGACAGGTGGAGCCTTCGCCAGCATGTAAGCAAGAGCAAGGTTGGCATAAGCTGGGTCTGAATCTATAGAAATTCACCTCACACAAGCATACACACCAACACACACAAACACACTGCCGGGATGTGCGCTTGTTTGTGATGACTGGATTGTTTGAGAGATGGTCCTCCAGGAGGAAACACACCCAACCAAGCGAGGCAGTGCTGGATGCGCACTTTCTTCAGTGTTCACTCCACTTTGACCAGACTTCCAAAGGCCACAAATTCTCTCCATCAATAGAGAAGCAGCGAGGACAACACAGCAGCACAGCCGCTGTCTGTGCCAAAACTGTAACATCTGTAATTGCATTTCCTCGAGTCCCACTCAACCCCGAATGTCGTCATTCTGTAATGCTTACTCTCTTTCTCTCTCTCTCTGAGTGGATGACGTGAATGTGCGAATGAGCAAGCAAGGTGGAAAGTGAAAAGTTTTGAAGTTTTTCTCAACTATTTGAGGTTTTCTTTTACACTTGGTGGTGTGTAAGGTGTTAAGTGTAGGCAGGCTGTTGTCACAGTGTGGTTGTCCGGTGTTTTGCGTGTTTGTGTGCAGCCTCGCTGTTTGGGCGATGGTGGGATACGGCAGCGTGAAGTCTGCCTTCCTGTATGACAGGAAGTGTGGTTATTTTTCTGGATAGCATCGTCAAAGTGCAGCAGGTGCTGGTGAGCGAGGTGGTGATTATCGCCTTGCTCACCCCCATGCAGCTGCTGGCTGACCCTGCCAAGCCAGTTTTCATTTCAAATGCTCCACCATTTTTAAAGGACTCCCTGTTGGTGTTGGAGCTGGCCGGACATGGAGGACTATTGTCCCTGCTTAAGTTGATTCCCTTGGGGTGCAACTCAAATGCTGCCCTGTGCACAACAGTTGTGCATTTTAAAAGATGGAGGACTGTTCAAATGTTTGAATACGCTATGGTTCGTTGATTTTGTTCTTGTAATTTTGTTCTAATTAATAGTGACAGTTTGTAAATTGTGTTTCAGGAGGGATCGTGGTATAATAAAAGCGATTTAAAAATCTCTCTCTCTCTCTCTGTCTCTCTCTCTCTATTTCTTTCTTTCTTTCTCTGTCTCCCCTGCAGGTACCAAGGAGGTGAATGCCACGGGAAAATCCTTCACTGTGAGGAGCAGCCTGCAGTTCCAGGTGGACCGAGAGGACGATGGAGTGGCCTACACCTGCAGTGTGGAGCACGTGTCCCTGTCCATCCCCTACATGACCACCGAGGTCCTGGAGGTCCACTGTGAGTGCCGTCGCGCACGCTGCAAAGCGAGATCGTACCTGAGATTAGCGCTGAGGAGAAATGCGAGGGTTGAGATTACATTTATGTCTGCAGGTTTAGCTTTGCATTTGTTCAGGATTAGCGCAGGATTAGGCTACAGGTAAGGGATTAGCGGTTAAAAGGCAGAACAGGGATCCAGACGGGCGCCAGGTAAGAGCTGCCTGCTGGGTAAAGAGCTAACTACTGCACTAGTGGCGTAAACACAGAGCTCTGTCATGGCACTGGATTGTTTGTCTCTTCTTTTCAGACGCTCCCCATCTGGAGATCAAACACTCACTGATTATACCACAGGAAGGGCAATACTTCAAATTGGAGTGTGTTACAATAGGCAACCCGATGTAAGTTTGACTGTCCAATGCTGGGATGGAAGTGGGACTAGACTAGACCTCAGCAAGAGGAATACTTCTCTACAGACGGTGTGTGTTCTCTTTGTCAGACCTGAACCGGTGCTGTGGTCTAAAGATGGAGGAGAGCTGCCAGACATTGAGCGTATGATCGTGGAGGGCAGGGAACTAACCATCACCACACTAAACAAAACAGACAATGGCACATACCGCTGCGAGGCCAGCAACCACCTCGGGACCAGCAGTGCCGAGTACACACTGTTTGTATATGGTGGGTACCTCAGCAGAACCCGCGATCCGTTTTGATGCTGTTTCATGTTCCACCGTTCACAGAGACGCAGGTGGACGTCAAAGGGAGAAATCATCTCTGAAACTCTAGAAAGAAGAAGCAACTTTAGCATAAGGCTTCTTTGGCATTTCAGTGGAGGGTTTGGTGATCACACATCACAGGATGTGGGCTTAAAACTAACCTGTGACCAACACAAAGTGGTTGTTAGAATCTAGCATCCAATGATTATCAGCACGGGCTCCAAACTCTACCACTGTACTGCTGTGTATCAGTATGGAACTGCAGGCTAACTGTTGGCTCGGCCATATGTTGCAGAAATAAGATAAACTGAAAAAAGGCATCAGACATACTTAAATTATCGCAAAAGACTTTTCTGTCTTTTCTGTCTAGAAATTCAAGGCTCGCCAAAGTTGGCGTCAGATGCAGGAGTCAAAACAATGCTAGCAAAGCAAAGTGGGAAAATGGCGGCACTCATACAAGCTTTGGATCTTCAAAATGGGCCAACATTTGCATCGACGTATAAGCAGTATGACTTAAGTTTATTTTTCACAGTGATAATTTTGCCAATAGACTCACTGCAATTTTCACGGAAGATTCTCACGCACACTCTCACACTCACATACAGTTGATTCAAATTGATTTCACTTTGCTCTGGGTTTGGGGCGAGCAAATGCTGTGGTGGAAGGGCCACGATGGGATTTGCAGTTTGACACTTGGTTCCTTGGTGATGAATTTGGTTTTGTAAAGATCCGCTTAGTGAAAACATAAGGTATTGCATGGGGGCAGGAAGGTCTTGAGGACTATTATGGAAATGGTTGGCCATCCAGATGTGACAGAGGGCCAAAAATGGGCCCTGAGCTTCCTGTAGGCACCTCCCACTCCCCACTGGCTTCACGAATTGCCTCGACCAGTCAAGCAAGGCCAAAATGAACAACACAAGCAATGTTACATTGCAAGTTTCCGACAGAACCATGACAAAACAGGCCATCCAGGCAGAAACAGGATTTGCGTGTGTGTCCAGCCACGCTTACACAAAGTATATAAAAGTGTGCGAGGAGAGTTTTGGGGGGAAATGAAGCAGTTTGAAGTCCGCAGTTGGGGGTCCTTTCCTGCCTTTGTTTACTTTCTTGGACAAACTTTGGGGCATAATTAGTAGTTAGTTTGTGTTTTCCCCTCTTCTCTGTTACCAGGAGCGATGTTCTAGCTCAACTCTTACTCTTGGGGACCTTGTTTTTTCGTTGAATATGTTGCACAGTGCTGGCCCAGCAGCAGGAACTTCCAGGCGGTCAGTGACACCAAATTCCTCATCAGAGATCAATCGACAAACAGCAAGCGTTGAATCGACGTAAACAACGAAGGACGCGATGGGGGGAAGGTACTGCAGGGGAAGAGACGCTCAGCCAGAAAGTCAGTTCAAAAAGTGGGAAAAAAAAGATATCCGAGCCCACTTTGATAGCTGATGAAGAGCTTTTGAGTTGCAGAAATTGGTATCAGATGAGGTCAAACACAAACTCTGATGAAAAAGAGTTGTGGCCTGGAGAGTGCACACACACACACGCACAAACACACACATTGTCTTTGTAGTGCTGCAGGATAACCTACTTACCCACCGCATTGTATTTCCCACACTCCCCATCAGACACACACACATCCACACACACGCAGACACACACACACAGAGGTTTCACTTTCCCACTCTTCCTGTGAGGGGAGGAGGGAGAAAAGTGTGAAGGATGCAGAATCCAGCGTCTGAGTCCTGCCTGAAGAAGAGATAAATTGATCCCAAGACGACGGATGGGCTGTGAGAATGAAGACAGCGTGGAGCGGCGAGCGGATCATTAAGCGTTCCACACCTCGCGCCTCTAATGTTCAGTTAAGAACGCCAAAACGGGTGGAATGCACCAGTCTGACGTGGATTCATGTGTGTCCCTGATTGCTGAATAATGGATCCAGCACGGGGGTGCACTTTGTTTTGGAATGTCAATCAGGCAAAGGACTCTTTGTTGGACTGAAATGGCTGAGGGAAAGAGAGGCAAGAGAACATCTCCTGCTGTCTTTGTCTCTTCTGCCCATGTGTCCATCGATTGCGAAATTAACTTGAATTTCAAAATGGGGTGAATACAGTTGTCATGATTGTAAGTCTGACTCAGAATTCCCGTCAAATAGCTGACAATTTATTGATTCAATCTACTGCTGGAGACGGCTTAGAGAGAAGAGCATTCATACATCTGTTGTCTTAACACCAGGAGGTTGCTGGTAAAATAACAATGCCCAGAATCAAACCCACAGCGGGCCATGTGATACCCGTTGAGCAAGGCTTTGAAGCCCAAACTGCTGCCTGCTGTTCCTCAAGTAAGACATGGAAGTTAACGGGACTTTTCAAAGAATCCAATAAATCACTATAATAACTCTGGTTCTGTCTAGCTATGTGGTCAGAGGAAAATAATTTCAGAAAGGGGCGGGGAGAAAATGAGCATGAGGTTGTGAGCGGATGGTGGTATTCAGTGCCGACCAGCGCGCAGTGTGCAGATGAGTACTTGCTGCATGTCACTGTATCCTCACAGCCTCTCGCCTAATTTGCTAATGACGGAAGAGCCGAGATGCAGTAAATGCCATCACTCGGCCGTCATTTATCACCGTCTGCGAGCGTGCCACTGTGCGAGCTGCAGCGACTGAAGTCGGACAGATAATTGTGTTGTCTGAGATGTGAGAGCGGCTGTGTTGGTGTAAGCGGCAGACGTGGTAAATATAATCACTCGGGAAATCAGCACTTCAGTCTGAAAAGTTCGCCTCTCACCTCTCCTATATACTGTATATACTGTATATATAGATAGATGCAGTACATGTATATGTGTGTGTTTGTGTTCTATTTTTTTGTTTTGAAGTTGTACTTTTATTGTGTGCCACAACTAACTGAAGGCCGTATTGATCATATATCCAATCGGTAAAGTCCGGCAGCAGTGATTGAATGTGGGCCGCCTGAGGACCTGCTGCTGCCCCCTAGTGGTAGATAGTAACTGGTCCGATATGCGTAAAGCTCCAAAGACGTCACTGGCTCTAGCTTCGAGTGGTTTGGTGGTTCGAGGAGGACACTAACCTGCCTTACGAGCCCCCCTGCCGCCTCGGGCCCTCAACCCCCCCCAAGGCCCCACGTAGGTCCGATAAGGGAAACGGAAGCAAATCGCAAATCTGCAGAAATTTATTTCTGCCGGGAACAAAGACGGGGAGGTCTGATATCATCCTCTGGGGATTCGCTCTCAGGAGATGACGTGCGTCCCACACAGGCCTGTGATAGTGTTTATGTTGTCGTGGCGTCTCGGGCAGATCTTGTCGTCCTCCTTGAAGGTCATCCGTAACTCCAGGTTCCCTCAGTTTGAGTCGGGAAACGGTAGTCGGCAGTAAAACAAACAGTGCAGCAGCAATGATTAAAATAAAAGTGTCCAGGTGTGAGTATTTTTGAAAATACAATTTTGATCAATTAACAGCAGAGCTGCAGTAGAAAGTAAAAGCATTGTGGAAATTATCCCAAATGTCAACAGCTGAATAATTCACACTACTGATGGAGATTTTATTACATTGTCTCCATTTTATTACTTACCTTTCTTTCAACAATTTAGGGCAGATACACCCCATGATCTGGGGGGTATGTGGGGTATGCGTGTGTGTGTGTGTGTGTATGTATGCGAGCACGTGTTTGTGCGTGAGTGCCTGTTGGTGACCAAATTTTTCCATCTTTACACGTGTGCGCATGTTTTCTATGAGTCTTGTCGTTTGTTCTCAGGTGTGTAGGTTTCATTTGGTAGACATCACTGCCTTGTGCCCAACCACCCATCCCGCCCACACACACACACACACACACACACACACACTTCACAAGCTCCCAGTCCTCCTGTCTGCTCAAAACAGCTCCACCAAATCAAGCACACACAGTCAGTCTGTGGGGTTTGCAGGTAGTCCCCCCCCTCCCCAATCCCCTACACCGCACACACACACTCCTCGCACCCACCACAAGCTCAAGTACACACAGCTGATGATGGATGAGTTCACAGTCGGGCTTTGAGCAAGAAAATAGCTTTGTTTTACTTGATGAACACAGCACTTAGTCTCTCTCTCATTCTCTCCCTGTGTCTCTCTGTGTCCACTCTCCCTGCTTTCCGTATCTCCATCTTTCCCTTTAATTCTCCCCCTTTTTCTCCCCAACTCTGTCTCTCTCTCACTCTGTCTCTCTCCCTCAAGGCGTCAATGACACAGTCACCATCTCTTCCTTTCATGCTATTTCATTTTTGGTTCTGATTAATCAGTTTGTTTTCAAATTTTCTCTTGTCGTCTTCATCCGATTAGATGGAAGTGGGCACGTGTCACACAACAATAATAGAACAAGTGAAGTGCACAAGCTGTGAAAAACCCTTAAGAGAACGGCTGCATCACCAGATAAAGACACACACACGCACACACACACACACACACAGACTCTGCTCCCACCCTCATTTGCCAGCCTTATGTTTATGTGTGCTTCATCGAGTGTGTAAACATACACATGAGCGACAACAACATCCACTCAACCTCTGGAGGAGCGGTTAGAGGTTATTGACGAGACCATTGTAACACACATGCACGCACACACACACAAACACACACACTACAGGAGTGATTACACGGCACTTTGTTTCACAATGTGAGAGGTGCCACACTTATTTGATATTCAGCTGTTGCAAGGTCACATGACAGCTTAGCTACAGTGGAGAAAATCAAGTGGAACATAAGAAGAATAGCACAACCATTATCAAATGTACATTCTGTATTAAGTTTTCTATTGATTATTTTTCATGTCTAGTTGTAATTCTGTACAAAAAAAAGAGTCTCAGTGTTGTGAATTCTAGCAGGTCCTAGGTCTCCTTGTCCTTTTCGTCCAATCCATCAGGTCATGCTCTCTCTCCTCACTCTATTCGGCCGCCTTCGCTCTCGTGCCCCCTGTATTCAGCTAGCTTTCTCTTTTACTCACTGTCTGACCACGTCTGGCCCCTTTGCCCTCTGCCTCTTGCTCGCTTTCTCTCACTGGCCATGTCTCTCTCTCTCTCTCTCTCTCTCTCTCCCTCTCTCTCCCTCCCTGCATATCTCCCTCTCCCTCTCTCTTGTGGAGGTTTTTTAAGTGTAGCAGTTAATTTTCTCAACTGAAGCACCTTTTCGAGCTCTACCTCCATTTCACATTTACTAGTGTGTCATTTAAAGCCTCGTGTTGGCTCCATGAGGGTGCGTGTGCATGTGTGCGTGAAATCACGAGGCAAGAAGTACATTGCGTGTGATATAGCTTGGTAGCAGCTGATCCAATCATGGCTTACTGATTGATTTTCTTTTTCAGTTTGTGTTTCTGATTTAAGTTAATATCCATCTTAGCTGTGTCAGTTTGCAAGTAAAGTCACACACATATGCATACACAACGGGACCTCTGGCACTCACCCTGTCCCCTCATCGCCCACTGTAACTGTCCAAAATATGCACAACATTGAAAAATATTTCATCATCATCATCATCCATACTTGTGACCTTTGACCTCTCTGAAGAGCTCCCACCAATTGGAGCGGCGCTGGTGGTTCTGATTTGCATGGACTAACTGTGAACAAGCTGCCTGTCTCTCCACTTCATCTTACCGCCCGCCATGCACACACACACACACACACACACGCACCCTTGCACTGTGTTAACAGATGAGTTTAACAAGGTTTGCAGGAACATCACCGCCGCCGTCATTTTCCCAGGGTCACTTTGCAAAAGTGAGCATGAGCCACCACCATTCATCACATTTGAGTTAATGAGAGCAGGCGAGGTGCACTGTAAAGACGCTTTATGGGCAGGACACACACACACGCACACACACACATACACACAAAGGCCCCTGGCACACGGTCAGCACTTCGCCCTCGGTTTGCCTCCTGTTAAATAATAAATAATCGGCTTTTTTTTACGGCCCTTTTTAGTGGCATTGCAGTGATAGCGAGAGTGGAGCAAACAAATGGCGATGTGAAAAATGTCGCCGGGTGCTCCACCTCTGCTAAGGGAGCACCTTATCGTTCCCAGGGCCAGGACGTTGACTCGGGCAGAGATCTGTGAGAGACTCTTTCGCCATGTTGTGCGGCGCCCGGTGCTGCCACACTTTAGATGTGGCACACAAAAATAAAGCAGGAGCCAAATAAATGATAGGCCACAGTGGCAAAAACTGCAGCCATTTGGCTAACACTGTTTTTCTGCTATTCTCTCTCTCTCTCTCCCTGTCTCTCTCTCTCTGTCTTTTTTTCCATCTCCTTTCAGATCCCAACGCGTTGGGGCAGCACGGACCAGATCACGCCCTGATTGGCGGCGTGGTGGCTGTAGTGGTCTTCATCACCTTGTGTTTGATAATAGTGCTGGGACGTTACCTGGCTCGGCATAAAGGTGAGAAAGGGCACCACCACCTTTGTGGTGCTAATAGCTCCCATGCTACGAGAGTTTGTGGCTCCTAAATCGAAGCCGCTGTGCTGGAAATCTGTGACTGCCAAAGTATTTCCTCTTCAAACCTCTCCAAAGACCAAAATCTTTGTGTATTTAGCAAATATTGAATGGAAATAAAGCCTCCAAATGACCAAGGTGAGGGAGTTCTGTACATTGAGGAGTCTGGTAGTGCACCCTGGAATGCAACAGCAACAGCAGCTAAAGTGATGCTGACCAAGCTAACATCTGAATGAAATTCTAATTTCAAATCTTGCTTTCTCACAATTTTTTGTTGGCTAATTCTTTTTGGATGCCTAATGCCTTGTCTGCCTTGATGCCTTGATTTCCCTAAGCTCTGTTTGCTGAGCCGATCTGGTCCACAAGGCAGCTTAAATGTCTTCATCTTGATACACATGTACATGTGTCATCTCAGAATATGATCCGCATGTGTCTGTGTGCGCAGGGACGTATTTGACACACGAGGCCAAAGGAGCAGAGGACGCTCCGGACGCCGACACCGCCATCATCAATGCAGAGGGGAACCACGTTCATGCGGAGGAGAAGAAGGAGTATTTCATTTAGACTTGTTTCCACGGCAGGCTGTTGCCGCGCCAACACTTTCAGTTTCACTTTCTCCCTGGCTTTCCTTTTTCTCTTCTCTGGGTTTCTCCCCGAATTGCACGCCGAGGAAATTGCGCTCGATTGTGAAACATCACGCGTAGTGCGTGTAATCCTTGTACGATCTGAGATGATGTCCAAAGGTCTCACCTGTAGTTTTTGGTTGTTTTTTTCATCATCGTTTTTTGGGCGGAGGGGGGTTATTTTAGTCATTGTTTTTGTTTTTAATCAAGGAATTTAGAAACAAGCCTCAGCTAAATTGGGAGACGCCCCCTTGAAATGCCTCTGAACACAACAACATAGATTTCTGAAATGCTCGTGTGTGAAAAGTGTGTTTTACACTTTAGCAAGAGACAAAAAAATGGGGTTAAGCTAAACTTGAAGCATACGAGACTCACAAAAAAAAAGACAAAAGGGAGCACAATCGTATTTGGTTGTCTTTGCAGAGGCAAGCGGCTCCGCTCGGGTCGTACAGTAGGTACCTGTACGTTGACTTGGTTTTTGTCCGTTTACACAGTTGATTTCTGCAAACAACAGAGAACACGCGAGAAAATTAAAGCACAAAGTCCGAGGACTAACATGCGGAGGGAAAGACACAAACTGATTATTGTCTCAGGATTCAGCACGAGTCTAGACAGGGATCAGGACGCCGAGCTCAGAAACACTAGCAGATCCTTTTCATTTTGAGCGTTTTGATGTAAGAATTGAGGATCTGAGCGGCGCGAGTGGAACCTGGAGCGGGTTCATTATTTATGTTTGTTTCTATTCCAACAACTATGCTCAGTGTGTGGATATCGCTGTAAAATACCTTGCTAATGTGACTCTTGGTGTAAAGTATCGTTGAATCTCGGGATCCCTGGCACACATCTGTATATAAGCACACACACACATACATACATACACATTTTATCTATTTAAAGAGTTCCACTGCATTTTGATTTGGGTTTCCTTTCTCTCGTTTTGTTCCATTGATCTGAAGCAAATGAGATTGTTTGGCCGCCAGGCATGTACTGTATATAACGTGTAAGTATTCAATTTTAGTAAATGCAAAAACAAGCTCCAGCCTTGTTCGTTTTCCATTCCCCTCACTTTGATGAGATTGTTGTGTTTTTTGAAGACTTCTCCAAACAGGGAATCTAACATAACAAAACCATTTAAAAAAAAACTTAGTCTGACACATATGTATTTATCATCATTGACACTTATTATATTACACTCCAACTGATTGCTGTTTTGCAGTCATTGCCGATGTAGTTGTGTGACATCAACTTGTTCATTTTTGATCCTGTCCGTCGTCATGAGAAGGAACACAACAATCACCGTAATGGCCTTTGAGTTTGCTGCGGACACGACCAACATGTTGAGGCATTGGTGAATCAAACATCACACCAGTGTACATAGGCATCACCTCACACACTCTCTCTCTCTCACTCACACACACACACACAAATCCAGACACATTTCCATTGCACAGAAAGGTTCCTGTTAGTTCCATCCAATGCTATAAATAACTCACTTTGTAAAAAGTTTGAATCACTGTAATCAATTTTCTTTCAATCAGGGACGTGTAAGATTTTTCTTTTTTTTTCTCTTTTTTCTTATTTATTTTTTAATTTTGTTCCTCTCCAAGTACTGAATAATCATTTTTCAACTATGTCATTGTAAAGAAAAAAAAACGGGAAAAAAAGACAGAAAAGAAAGATGACAGAAAAAGACGCAAAGTTCGGATTAAAACATGATCGACTTGACAAACTTGCCGTTTTGTTGTGTCTGGCTCCATCGCACCTGGAAGAAAGAAGAATTCATCACACCCACTCGCTACTTGCGTGCAACAACGGAAAGGCCTGTGTCGGTAGACGGCCAAAATTTCAAAAAATTATCATTTTATGAGACGGTAATTGCAATTTCATGTAACTGTTAAGTGTCACTCAGCCTCTCGCATCAATAATGTATGCAAAGTGTCCGAGTTGCGGAAAGGATTAAAAATCAGGAGAAAGATTGCCGGCGGCTCTCGGCGCCTCTCCTGATTCGCTCATTAATGCGGGGCGACGAGAAGACGGCCACGCTGCGCCCGAATTCCTCCCCCGCCTCGCCGCAGTTTAGGTCGATGTGCTTGAAGTGGCATCACCAAACCGCTCGCAGATGTCAAAACAGCAGGCAGCCGCCGGCCCTGATTGAACAAACGGGAGAAAAGAAGGCGGCGGAGGAAAGATGGAGGCGGTCTGACGTGACGCTCAAGGATCCCGTCTTTAAAGATGGCGCGCAGCTGATTGCTTTCATTCGGAGATGTAACGTTATCGATTCCCCGCGGGGCTGCCGTGGTTTTCGCTGCGTGCGTGCGTGCGCTAGAATGTGT
>OMPJ01039808.1:0-16583 GCA_900312935.1 Carapus acus | reverse complement strand
AAACACACGCATCAGGCAGAGGGGTGAGTGATGAGAGAGACGGGGGGAGAGCAGAAAAACAGGAAAAAGAACAGGAAAAGAGAGAGTGTGCAGGCGTGTGTGTGTGGTGTGTGTGTGTATTGTTCGCACAGGCGTGATCGGATTGAAAAAAAGGAATCGTGCAGGCGTCCTCTCCTGCTTTTACTGAAACTCCTCCCCGCCCTCGGCCACCAAACGGCTCCTCAAGGTTAAACGGCGCCGCCGACACAATGATTTCCAATTACGGGCGAGGCAGCGGCGGCTGTCCCGGCAAAGGCCCCAATCGCTGCGATGGCGAGCGCGAGGTGCGCCGACAGACTGGTGGGTGTGCGCGCGTGTGTGTTAAGAGATTATATTGCGTTCACTCATACAGAAAAGACGGAGGGATTGAATAAGGGAGGAGTTTATTTGAAAGCTTTATAGGGAATCGACATCGCCGGTCACCAGACGCACAAAGTGCGCACATACCGCACGCATACACACACACACGCATGCGCTCGGCCTCGGCTCAACACACACACACGTAGTGCTTGACGCCAAGAGTGGCGTATTGTTCTCTGTTGTAGAGGACACAATATCCGAGTCTGGTAATAGAGGTTAGATTAATTGCTGACAAATCTGTATTCAGCAGTTCCCTTTCTCTCCTCGTGACAGATTTATGACAAGGATTGATGGGGGGGAGGGACGAGCCGAGAGCCGGCCTCTGTTCAGAGGGAAGAAAAAGGCTGCCAGCTCAATGAGTCAAAACAGAGGGAGGAAGAAAGAAGGAGAGGGAGAAAAAAAAAAAACACAGACGGGATTGTCTTGCACGCAGACAGTGTGAATGTTCAGGCGAAACACAGGCTTAAATATCACATATTATACGCGGCATGTGCTCAGAGAAACATTGCTAGTAATCACCTCCAATATTGAGATATTGGAAATATTGTGAATATCGAGAAATATTTTCATTACTTCATGTATTCGATTGACATATTTTACGCTGAGCTCAACCCTGATGTGCGGTGAGGTTCATGGCCGGTGAGGGTTAGGGTTAAATCTGAGTAAGGGTTAGAGTTAGTGTTAAATAGCGTTAGGGTTAAATCTGAGTTAGGGTTTAACCTAAACCCTAAATTAGAGTTAAATCTATGTAAATCTGATCACAATCACATTTACAAACACATGAACCCTTCAGAGCAGCTTATTCACCATTTGATTGGCAGCATTTATGTTTAGAAATAACTATATAGTGCAATTCATCACATAAATAGAATCATTTAACACATTTTTTCATTCTACATGTTTTATTTCCATGATGGCAGGTGAGGCACAGCCTCCCCTGACCACACATCACTGGCTAAACTCAACAAATCAAACAAGGAGGAAGAGGAGGGTGAGTGAGGTGTGTGTTGGTTTGATATGGGTGTGTGTGTGTGTGTGATTTCCCACTACAGATGATTAATCCCTTGAAGCAATCAGCCTATATTGCTCAGGCCAGCGCGCAAACATGGCTGTGCTAAATTAATGACGATAAACATTATTAAAAACAACACCTCCACCATCCCCCCCATCCAAAGCTACTCCTCATTATTTGCGCTCAGTGCAAACAGGAATTGTGTGTGTGGGACCAGCAGCCCCTCAGCTGATTGGCCCTGAGCTTTGGCCACCATTAGCCACCGTGTGGCTACTAACTCCATGATTCCGACTGCAGCTCACAGCCACACACTCAAACTTGTTTGATAGATGAACATGATACGTGTGTTGGAATCGCATATGACTATTTAATCCAAAAAAAAGAAGCCAAAATAACTCCTAAAACTGTCCAACCGGCGTCCACTCCCCTTGATGTCACAGCCTATAGCCTCCTGATTGGTCGGCAGCACAGCCCGCCACCTGTTTGTAATCAGGATCATTTGGCAGTCAGGACCACATGACGCCCTCTGGGTGACATGCAATACGCACGTGCGCACACACACGCACACACTCACATACTGGGAGTTCATCTTTACTCCCCAAACTCCTTCCAACAGGCGACTCCTTCACATGTAGGATCACCTCCAGATGTGCAAGCTGAACACATTGAGTTCTCACCTAGGGGATGAAAAAAAATGGAGGCTGGGGTGGAGGAGGAGTAAGAATAAAATATGTGTTCAAAAAAAAAAAAAAACATGTCACACCTCATTTCCAGCATTGTTTCCACGCTGAACTCTCTTTCAAGTCTAAACCCAAAGGGAAGCCGATTTGAGAACCAAGGTGGGCGGTCACGTTGAGGTCTCAGCGTCAGGGGACACTGCCCCCTAGTGGTCTTTCTTTCAAACTGCACCAAAACTCGTCAAATTTCAACCAGAGCTCCTAAATGCAAAAACAACAATACCACACGTGTTGCAGGTCCCTTTAAGATAGATAGTTTATTTCAGATTTCTCCATAATCAAAAGTGACACACATACAGATATAAAACATGAAGGATTGTTTTCCTGGGGACGTTTCGGTGGTCATTTCGGAGAGTTGTTGAGGCCGCGTTCCATCTGTCCTCTGCACCGAACTTTGTTTTCCCTCTCTCTCTCCTTTCATGCCTCAGAGGGAGGCAGCCGTACACAGTGAGCAGGTTTTCTTCTTATATTTGCGCACAGGGACGCAGCTCAGGACGGAGCGCGGACGCTTGCCTGCTGCGCCCCCTGGGGGCCATCAGAGGGAGGGAGGATGATTCTGATCCAACGCGCGGTGACGGACGGTCAAATCGACAGCACAGTCAGTGGTTATTCACTATATGACAGGCACACACATTTAGTTACACACAAAGTAATGCTGAAAAACTACCTTCTCCAGACATCTAACACCCACGCACGCGTACATGTTACCATATCTACACAGACACACGAATACGCTGGAAATCGAGGGAGAGACACGCGATTCCTTGTTACTCATCACAGAATATTACACTGAAGGTATCGGTATCGCTTCCATTATTTTTCCGTGTCGTCGGGCTTGTACACACGCAACCATCCATGTGTGTCCGTGGTCCCCAGCATTTATTTACACATGTTCTGTTGTGATGTCTGTCTGCATGCCGTGTATTATTCGCTCTCAGGAAAAGAATAAATATCACGCTGAGGCCGCTTGGCGCCCACTCAGGTGATGGAGGAGGTACGTGGTTTGATTTTCACACTGCACCGCACAAATTTGTGTTATTTCTAAAGCCACTTTGACAAGAATGATGAGGATCATACAGGACTTAGGAGTCTTGTAACTGGTTATTGGTTGTTGAGCAGTAAAACAAACAGTTCACCAGGAGCCGAATGAATCCAGGCTCCATTTTATCAAAGAATTTGTTTGTAGAAAATTCAAAATTGAACTGGACGTGTGATTGGTAAATCTCCGTCCCTGTGGAGTGTTTTAAAACCAGTCAAAGTCTCTGCTGTCTCTGTACTGGGACACAAAAAAATGGCAATAATGGCTTATTGTACCAAGTCCTGACTTCAGCCAGCAGGGGGCAGAGTGCCTCACTTTGCACCACACTCGCTGAGCCTCGCTCCAGATGTAATGTTGTGTTGCATTCTTTAGGTTTAAACCTTCACGGTAAATAATCTGCTTCTTACACACAGAGACTTAATACAAGACGTTGGACATATACATGTAAAAATAAATCATCGTACTCAATCATTGTGAAATAATTGTCTTCGTACATCTCTTGAAAATAATACACTATAAATTCCATATCTACAGAAAGTGCACCTACAATATAATTATTTCATTTTGAGGAGTATTGGTGATTATTCTTTCACTCATGTCTTCACTCGCCTTGATTTATATCTTTCATCCACCCAATGCGACTCAAGCTGAGAGAAAAGTGAAACTGATCCATCCAGAGCAGTACAAGTGGGCACCAAGATATCACAAAAATACAAGAAAACGTTTTTATTACCTTGTTTTCTATTACTGAAATTAATTATTTTGGCACGTGCAATAAAATATGTATTCATTTGTTACTAAATTGCTTATGTTCCATATGAGCGCCTGTTCCACAGGACGGATGAATAAGGTTCTAGTGAGATGACAGAACCTGGAAAAGTATCTGTTACGATGTTACTTTAGCATTCAACTCAATTTGATTAGATTTGGGGATTTTTATTGCTCAAATAAATGTTGCGGTTTGATTATCCTGTTAAAATACTTAAGAATATTTAAGACATACACGCACACACGCACGCATGCGCGCACACACACACACACACACATGGGTTTTTCAAGCTTCCCCTGATGCTGCCTTAAGGAGCATTGATGAGGTCTGGGTAAGAATTACAACACCGCACTAGATATTATATAAATATTATATAATATAATATAAGTAGTGTGTAGATCAAGTCTGACTACACAATCTGATTAAAGATGAACGTCAATTGCAGGGCGGGGGGGCAGAGGACAATCAATCACTTTACAGATTATTAGTCTACGTTTCCATTTTACATCACCACACATTCGTGGACACGTTTATTGCCCACCCAAGGTTTTATTATTTAATTACGCACTACTGCAACTACGCATTAAATCTAGAAACTAAACCTAATCTTCTCAAATGTAAAAATGAGCATGTTGAAAAAAGAGCTACAAATGGTGAAACAAGAACCGACAAACCCATAAGGACATTTAAAAAAAAAAAAAAAAAAAAAAAAAAAAAAAAAAAAAAAAGAAGAACTTGAGAAGACGGGAGAGGACAAAGTAGAAAAGAAGACAGGGAATGTGTGTGTGTGTGTGTGCTAATGTGTTTACACACGTGTTTACGTGTCTTCCCGCATGTGTGTGCGTCTCTCTTGATGAGGAAAATGTGTCAGTAAAACAAGTTTATGACGGAGAGGCATCGCGGGTCATTTGGTCAAATGTCTGAAATTATTTCGGAGCGACTTGAGCTTCAACCACCCTGAAAGATATTTGCAAGAGTCATTCACTTTAGAAACTTTAGAAAGGGCAGCAGATATTTACAATTTTGACATCGAGAAATGAGGTCTTAAGTGAGACCGTACTGCCGGTGTTTGATTTGGTCAATTTAAGGTGTACAATATATTGCAAGGACATTGAAGTGTTTGGGAGTAGGTGTTGTTGACATTGAGGCCGTTTGCTTCTAAATAGATATCGAGAAAAGCTCTGATAAACAAGTTACTAAGAGAGAAACAACGCCTCCGTGGTTGGATGAGTCACCACATCCCCATGATGCCTCTGATGCAGAATTGCTTCGTCCAAACCAGAAGCTGTGAGGTGTTTTGTCCAGATTATCATCAGGCTAATGGAACGACGATCGCGTCGCCAGAGCCTCATAACCCGGCCCAGCCGCCATTACAGCGTCTATCCTCAAAAACACAGACGGATCGGATCTACAGACTCACAGAATTTAGCACGGAAATTTCCATCTTTGAGGTTTCCCTCCGACATACCGCACGGTTCTAGAAGGATTTACAATGATGTGGTGATTCTTGACAAAGACAATTGATTTACAGTGTCATCGCTTCGTGTGTGAGTGTGCACGCGTGTGTGTGAATACAGTGTGTGTGTGCAATCCACCTGATCAGTCTCTGCGTGGGTGTGAGATGGACGGTAGCATCACGTGTGTTATGGTTCGCTGGTAGAAACGGCAGAGAGCTTTCGCTCCCTGCTCGTGTGACTGACAGTGGTAGCAGCCAAAATGCAGCATTTGGGGGGTTCGGAGCTGCTGCTGAGAGAAGAATTGGGGATCAGCTGTGTCTGCAGCCGTCCCTCACTCATCTATGAAAGCTATGTCCTCAATCCTGCGGAGGAAAACACAGAAACCCAGCGTTACACCACGGAAGATGGAGACTAAACCACCTCACCCAGCGGGGACATCTGGCCACTAATGTGTCACACGTCTGGACATGTGGCGTCATCCTGACTTGACATGTGACTCATCGGGATTTCACGTAATTTTGATGTGGGGTAGTTGTGTTACAAGCAACTTTTAAATATATTAAACAGAGAAAAGTAGTGATGAGTACACTGATACAAAATATTGATACTGTCGATACAGAATGCATTCGACTATGGATTGATTGTTATGTTAAAATACAGTAGCGACGTTTACGCTACGCACACTGAATATGTGTTTGTTTCCATCACAACATTAAGTCCTATCATTTCCTATACTAGCGCTAAACGATTGGCATTCCACTCATTATGCTATTTTTTCCAAACAAAAACATTTGTGCATTGAAATCGGTCAAACTGTTTTGATTCAAGGTTGTTTTCTCCTCCACATTTGAGCTGATCAGTAGCTGAAAGAAAACCTCACAAATACAGCGAGATGTCTTGAATATTCAGTCAATTTATCAATTTTAGCATGTGGTAAAGTATGGAACATATCAGTGGTGTATCGGTATCAGTATCTGCTGCGGAAACGCGGCATTCGCTTGGTATCAATATAGGTATCTGTAGTACCGATATCGGTGTCAGTTGTGTCGCACATCGATAGCAAACAGCTAATATCGCTGAAGTAGCAACAGCAAGCCCGGTTGCCCTTTACACCATTGATGAAACACTGAATGATTTGCATGACGAGCAGCTTATCTAAATGCCTAGCAAGCAGTGCTGAGGTCAGAGGGTGAGGGAAGAGAGAGAGAGAGAGAGAGAGAGAAAGAGAGAGAGAGAGAGAGAGAGAGAGAGAGAGAGAGAGGGGGCGGCCTTGCCTTCTTAGCAGCCAATGAACGAGTCTCCTTTTGATTGGAGCTGAGGGATTTCCACACGGTGGTTTTAGACATTTCATCAGAAATATTAATATCAGAAGGGTCACACCTGGGGAGCCAGCAGAGGGAAAGGAGGGTACACAAGGTGGGAAAGCAGACAGAGATGGTGAGCTGGAGTGTTGGGGAAGTTCCAGGATTGTTAGTGCTCACTGGAGGGCATACAGGAAAACACACCACCACAAGCCAGTGTGAGAATCAGACCGAATCAGGACTCCGACATTTCCAACCTTAAGTCACGACTCCCCCTCACGCTCGTCTTTTTAAACCTGCATGTTCGCGATCTCACCTGGGGTCGTGTGCTTTGGCGTGGCTGCTCTCCAGCGGAATCTGAATCGTGGTTTCCTCCTGTTTCTCGCTCAGCATCCTTTGTGACTCCTACCGAGCACAGAGAATGTCGTCAGCTCGCCGACCTTTATTTATATTCAGCTTCACCTTTAGAGGACCCTGGTCTCCGACTACCTCTTCTATCTTTTTGGAAGCGTCATCCAGATTCTTCTTCTTCCACTCAGGCATCAAGTCGTCCAGGTAACTTAACTCTCGCTTGGAGAAACAAATGTCTAGCAGCTTGCGCACGAAAACCAGAGCCAGAACCTGAAAGTACAGAGAAGAACAGACCCAGAATTGGCAGCGGTGCTGGAAAATTGTACCCTCAAGTAGTTCTCAGCTCTTCCATCTGAGTGTCAGACACCAAGAATAAACAGTATGTCAGTCTGAATTTAACATATATATCAATTTCGCCCCATTTACATTTAAATGTAATGTGTCCTTCTATCCTACTGTATTATTCTGTATATTCAATCAGAATATTTTTTCTATTCTGGTGGCAACCAGTGAGGAAAACTCAATAGATCTCCGTGATATCAGTAATACCTCATTATTCCTGTGGGTTTATTAAAATCTCTCCGATTGTCACTCTGCTCTGAAATGCTGTTGACATGGGATCACTGAGATGGATGAGTGGGGAATGTGGCGCGTGGGCGGATTCTGCGTGCGCGCTCACCATCATGGGAAAGACGATAGCAGCGGGCGAGGTCTTGATGACCCAGAGGAGCACCAGGCAGATGAGCTGCGAGACTGTGAACAGGTGCACTTTCCACAGGGGGACGTGACGAAGGTAAATGAAGTCTGGCTGGTGCTTTGCCGGCATGCCAAACAGCTTCAGGCGGTCGAAGAACTGTGGAGTGACGACATGCGGTAAAATACTGAAGACTTCTGAATTAAAACCATTACCAAAGAATTAAATGAGATAGTGGAAAGTCACTGAGTAGAGCAGCTTGAGTAAACATTGTGATGTTACATCCCATAAAGCTGGTGTAGGTCAGCTGATGTCTTCTGTACCTGGATGCCTTTTAAGGAGGACGCTCCCATATATAGGAAAACTCCATACAACACCGGCATCGGGATGAACTGGGGAAATAAAAAACCACAGCATAGAATCAGGATCCGACAACATCCAAATCTGCCACTGATGGATTGTTTTGATGGATGGCAACAAGGTGGCAACATTTCCCATCTTGGACGAACCAACCTGAAGGGCCTTGGTCATGAAGACGGAGCAGCCCATGAGGAAGAAGATGAGCAGGCCTGTGAGCCTCTGCTCTCTGATGCCAAGGAACCGGGGCTGCTCCCCCGGCGCAGAGCTCTCGGACTCCAGCTTCAGGCTGTTGACGTGCGTGATGGACAGGACGGTGGCGGCCACGAACCACGGTAAGCCCATGATGGAACACACCGCCAGCATTATCCCAACCATCAGCAGATCTAAATGGTACCCACAACCTTTCTGCAACCACAGGAGAAGGGGAGAGCTCCATGTACCGTACATGCCACACACCGCCTGCGTTGTTTACTTGTCGGTCTTCAGCGAAGTAAAATTGATATTGTTCGGAATTGGTTACCACAAGTTTGTGTTCTTTGCGGTTAATGATGACAGCGGTGATTTGTTGGTCCATGAAGATGAGGATGGTACAGAGAAGAGCAGGGATGGAAGCGGCCAGGACCGTCCACCAGGGGTTACGCCCGATCGGACTGATCAGCCAGCCTCTGTCATCCCTGGTGGGCTGTGGAGAGCGCGAAGCAACGAAATCAGACCCGAATGCACGAGGTTGTCACTGTCGAACTAACAATATTTGCCAGAACTTCTCCTCGTTACCTTGAATTTGCTTGGCACTTGCAACTTTTGGGAGGGCACTCCGATGGCATAGTCCAGCAGGACCATGATTACTATGGTCAGAAAAACTGCGAAATCACTGACCACAGCTCGCACCTGGAGAGAGGAGGAAAGAAATCCTGACTTAGTTGGTGAAAATATTTCTGTCTGTCTATTTCTGTCTGTGTTCACAACTCTTGTATTTTTGTGTTTTTGTTTTTTTTTGTATGTATTTACCCTGGTGGGAAAGTAATGAGTTGTCTTGAATTCTTTGAGGAAAGCGGACAGGAAGACTGTGGAGAAGAATAAGATGGTGGACCAGAAGAGAACGTCTGGTGTGTAGGGGCCATGGTGACCACACGCTGGGCCTACGAACTGGCCCTTCATATTGACACACTCCTGGAGAGATAGAGACGGTCGACATTAAGAGTAGACGGTTTCAGACACACAAACAGGGAGAGACGAGTACAAGGTGAAACCAGAAACTTTCAGTCCCCATTTGGGGACTTGGGGAGTGGAAAAATCGATTGAATGTCCGAGTTGCACTTGATGAACCTCCTCCAGGATGGAAAACTCCTTCAAGGGGAGCAGTTAGTTGAATGTTAACTAACATAAATACCTGCAAAGGTGGTGTCATGTGAATGTCACTCTCACTGTGGGTGTGTGTGAGTGTGTGTGCGTGTGTGTGTCCTTGACAATACATTACCCCAACGGTAAGGTTGGTCCAAGGTATCATGGATGCTGTGATGTTTTTTTTGCTCCACATCTCTAATGTTAAATTGCTGGGGTTGGCAGGCTCGGAGCACTTACAGCTGGAGAGACACAAACAGAGAGACAGATAGACAGACAGACAGAGAGAGAGAGAGAGAGAGAGACGGACACACAGATTAAAAGACAGAAAAGAGGACTGAGCAGCGTTTCAAATGGGAGCGACATTAGCCGAACCGGACGCCGCGAACATGTAAAAAGCTGAGGACAAAGGAAAAACCACTCTGTGTGGAGCTGTGCTTTCACGCAGGGAATGAATAAAACGGACAAAAAGCTCCCTGAAAACACTGCAGCAAAGGCTTGAGTAATGCTTCAATTAGCGGGAGGACCGTGTGCACTCACTAGGACAGGGTGAGTTTCTCCAGTTCCACGTGCGAGTTGATGGGGTAGATCTCCCTCAGGTGGAAGAGTTTCTCCAAGGCTTCATAGATGAAGATGAGGCAGATGAGCGCGGCAAACGCCTCCTCGGTGAAGCGTGTGATGTAGCACACCAGAGAACTGGCGTCGGTGGCCACCAACAGTAAACACAACAGGGCGGTCCACAGGCCGATGCAGGTCCTCAAAGAGAGATAGGACAGGTCGTAGTCCCTGTGGCGAAAACAGGACGAGGAGCATTACGGGTCAGCGGACAGATGTGTTAGTTCATTTAACAGGAGCAAGGAAGTGCCTCTGAGTCCTTACTTGCAGAACTTGAAGAGGATTTTCTCAAAGACAAGGACCGGGCCCGTGCTGCCAAGAATGGTGAGAGGTTGTCCCGCAAACAAAGAGTAGGCCACCCCAGTCATGGACGCACCCAGTAACGACTCAATAGCACTCTGGACCCAACAACAAAGAGAGAGAAGCGGTTTGTCTCGTCAGCGTCAGCGTCAGCGTCAGCGTCTGTGCTTGCCACAAAGCGTGGACGAGGGTAAGAGACTCACAATCCGTCCCTCGGTGGCCTCCCCGAGGAGTCCTCCAAAGGTGATGACCGGGGACATGCAGGCGCAGTAGAGGAAGAGGAAAGACGCCACGCACTGCAGACTCAGGCCGTCCTTAAAGTCGCTCAGGTAGAACGGGGCCTTCCTCTTAATGTCTAGAATCAGGCCACCGAACAGCCTGAACAGCACAAACAAGGAGGGAGAACACAATTAACCCGTGGATGCACAACCTACCAATATCTGCACTATTCCTCGAGCGCGGTCATTTTTGACCCCAATAGAAATTCTCAAGATATTGCGAATTTTGTCAAAATGAATGAAAACATAACTTTAGAAAAATATTGCCTTATGTCACAGACATGTTTAATGAGGAATACCCTGAATATGAATATATTACAATTCTTTTTGTAAAGATTCTGGAGGATAACTCCTGGAGTCATTTTTGACCCCACTTAATGTTCTCAAAATATTGCGAATTTTCTCAAAATGAATCAAAACCTAAATTAAAAAAATATTGCCTAATGTCTCAAAAATGTTGGAAGAGGAATACCTGGAAAATTAATATTTTACAATTTTTCTTTATTAAGATTTTAAAGAATAATATCCCCTGGAGTAATTTTTGACACCATGTGCGCATCTAAGGGTTAAAAAACGAAAACAGGTGTTGATGTATTATTGTTATGTAAAAGCTTTTAAAATTGAGGTTTCATAACTGGGGACCCTCGGTGTCCTGAAGTTGCACTGCAGTGATTAGTCTTTGAGGTGATTTGATCTCAATGTATCGCATTACTTACTCTCACAAAGCACGAAAAAGTCTCCATTCTATCGCAGTATTGTCAGTTCATCGACAAGCAAAACACTACATCGCACAGTTGCTGAGATGTATTCTAAGTGACATCACAGATGCATTGAGTTGCGTCTCCACTAATCGGCACAGACACGTGTCAAATCACAGTTACCTCCCGGTCCTCTGCAGCTCTGGACCATGGTGCTCAGCATGCAATTCCTCCTCCACAGGGCAAATGATGCCGTTTGGAATGCCAGGCATCTTCCTCTTCTCCTGCAAATAACCACCGACAGTCAACATTGAGTCATAGCACCCTTTTCCCAGATTTATCCTTTAGTATATGTGATGAATCCACAACAATGTGTCTGGGCCTTATTTAGGCTGTTGTACCTGAGAAGGAACATTTTTCGGAGGTTCAATACGAATGGAGGGGTCCCATTCTCCAGGAGGCAGGACGGTCACCTGATCCAGGAATTCATCTATACCAGCTAGCAGGTCACTTCTGTCTTTTGCTTTGTACGCGACGTCATGAAAGATCTGATGAGAGAAGGAGGGGGAATTAGATAAGAGACACAGCTGTGGGTCCCGTCTAACTGGGACCTCT
The DNA here is from genome assembly GCA_900312935.1 of Carapus acus. NCBI lineage: Eukaryota > Metazoa > Chordata > Actinopteri > Ophidiiformes > Carapidae > Carapus > Carapus acus. Next base: position 4,617 of record OMPJ01039808.1, on the reverse strand, counting down.
GCCTGGGACAATAGGGGGAATTACCTCATCTGTCATGATGGTAGCCATTGAGCGTCCAATTTCATGGTACTGCTGAGCCTTACCGTTGGGCCCCAGCAGGATGAACAGGAACCTGGAATTCGGCGGTAGGTTTGTTAGATGATTTATCTCGTATCATAACTCAAGATATACTTGACAGAGTTTTTAAATTCGACTAGACATCTTTTGGAGATGAGCAGCATGTACCTTGTCGGAATGGGAACCTCAGTGAGTCCGGTGAGGAGCACCGCAGGGGAGAGGCGAACAAATGCAACAATGGGCCTCTCCAGGAAATCCAACTCTCCAACCAGCACATTGGAGGCCTCTGCTCCTTCTGGAATCTTCTTCATGAAGTGCATGTCCACCTAGTGAGATGGTGCAGAGTCTAGCGTAAAGTGCGAAGGCTTACATGACAAACATGGGAGTACATCTCAGAATCAGAGCCAGAGTAGGTCTGTACTTCCACCGCTCTCTCCTAGGGGGCACTACATCACCTTGTTGATATTGCTGCCGCACCATAAAAATAAAGTATTGATCCGTTTATTCCCCAACACACATCTATCGTCTCTCAGAAACCTGTTTACCTTGCTGAGGTCCACCTGAGTGCTGTCCTGACCGGCGCCATTTTTCACCTCAGGGACAGATGGTGGAGGCTGGGGGGATGTGGCTGAGCCTGCCATTGGGTACACAAGTGTGTGTGTGTGAGAGAGAGCGAGAGAGGGAGAGAGGGAGAGAGAGAGAGAGAGAGACAGCACCATATTTTATGTTTATCATCGCGAAGGGTTGTCGCTATGTTCATCTCATCTAACTCTTACTGAGGGAGCTAGCATGTTGTGTAGTTCTCTGTGGCGCATTTGTGGCATGTGTGTAGTGTGTGTGTGTCTAGTGTGTAGCTGACCTGTCAGGTGGGGTTCCGACTGCTTGCGGGTCACCTCTGCGAGCGAGCGCACAATGGGGATCAGGTTCTTCTTCTTCTCGTTCTGGTGGTGGTGCCGCTTCAGCAGAGCCTCTCGCACCTTGACTCGCACGCTGTCGTCCAGCTCGTGCGACGCCTCCTGGTGATCCAAAACCATGTCTGCAACACGCGCACACACATTTCTGGCACCGTCAACAGGGGTGCGAGGCGTAATGAAGGCATTTGCGGCCGGCGTTGGACAGAGCGCGCAACGGGAGTGTGACAAGTCCATTACAACACAGACGCTGAAGTGGCACGATTCAGCGCGAAAGTCATGTTCTCCACCCTCAAAGTGAGTGAGCATCTGATAACGTCTTCCGGAATCTGGTGAAACAGCATGTGTTGCACTTGATGTGCATTGATTTTTGTGTTTTCCACACTGTCCAAGATATTGGGTGGAAATGAGACGAAAGATGAATCAGCCTCTCCTCATCTCACACTTTTACTGATCTTTAGCTGAGTCAACGCTCCCTCTCGCTATCCAGTGACTGTCCCACCACCGCAACCCTTGTGCACTCAAAAACACACATGCACAGACACACACACACACACGCGCAGGCACGCACGCCTTGCAGTATTGGCGGCACGCCTCAAGGTTAATGTGTTGAACCCAGCGCCGCCATAATCTGCAACGCTAATGAGGACGGTGACAGATTTGCAGCATGTGTCCTCCAGCTGTGTAGCGTCTATCTGGCCTCTATCGATTGTGCTCCTCTCCGTTTCCTCTTTGTCCACCTTTCTGGCCACCGTTCAAGGCGCAGGTGGTCCTGGCGGGGCTCAGATGGAGAAGAGGGGAGCAGAGAAGTGAGTGCCGAGATCAGTCCTCATCAGCTGATGACTGATGCCGATCGTTGAACTCTGTTAGACTCGTGAATATCAAGATCGGGAGTAGTGTCTGATGCGGGCATGTGGGCGCTCATGTGCTCCTGCGTGTTTGTGTGCGCTCGCTGAAAAGGCCCCCTGGGGCGTTTACTGGATTCGTCTCTGCTCTCAGAACACAGAGATTGATTTGAAAAGCACATCCAGTACAGCTCTGGTCAGATAGGAGGACTCTTGATTTTCAGTATCAGCGAATGTCATTTCCAATCTGGCTGGGAGACGAGAAATCCTTCCGGAAATTTATTCTAACATAAAGTGAAGGTCGGACTGATGTTGACCTGGACAAAAGGATGATGATGAGGATGACGATGATGAGAGGACGCAGAGCAGCTGTGAGGTTACAGTACATTGTGATGTTTTCCCCACATCCCGGGCCCGCAGCTCTATAATTAGGCTACGCCGTTTCCGCTAACATTCACAAATTCATCGCCAACCCTTCTCACCTGCGATCTCTTCGATGGAGTCGGCGCGCATGTCGAGCAGCACGCTGCCGTTGATGATGCAGCTGCGCAGCTCGAACAGGCTGTGGAGGGAGAGGGTGGCCACGTAGGGCTTGCTCCACCTCTCCCCGCCATCCTCCACGTCCTCCTCAAACTTGAGCCACCTGCGAGGGAAGAGGAGAAACAGCAGATCATCAGAAAGATGGAGGATGGAAGATACCTTTTGTGGTGGCGTTTCCAGAGATTTCCGTGACTAGAATCCTAACACAGGTTTCCGGTAAGGTTGACTAGGCATTTTCTTTCAAGCTGAAGGACTGAATAAATAATAACTGCGGCCTTTTCGCCTCCATCTTTCAGTCGCAGCTGCTCTGTGGGACGCGGAACGCGAGTGACCCTGACCTGGCAGTTTCTTTCCACTCAGCATCCTTGCCGTCCTTCACACAGATCTCATCCAGCTCGGTGAAAAGCTCGTGGGCCACATGCTCGGCGTCGTCCTCCGTGCCCAGAATGAACTGGACCCGCTGTGAGGGGGTGTCTGACACAGAGAGAGAGAGAGAGAGAAAAGAAAGAAAAAGAAAAACATCAAGTACACGACACTGAGCGCAATGTTATTATTCAGCACGATATCAATCTAAGGACAGAACACGAGGGGCACAAAATGCTAACTTGCCTTTGCTGTATGACAACCAATTAGCAGTCTTGCTAATGTTATCCCCGTGGGCCAGTGTATGCATGTACATGTGCGTGTGTGTGCAGCGTTAATGAGCGCCACACCCTCTCTACTCCACACAGCCGCTGCTGCTGCTGCTGCATGGACGTGACGTTTTCAAACTCGCCTCTTCGTCCTCTGAATTCGCCCCCCAAGCCGAGACCGTTTTCGCCTTCGTTTCCTAACGTGCGCGTCTGCTTCATCTAAATTGCTAAAAAGGACCATATGGCCCGACAGAGACGATGAAGAGACAGTAAATATTGCACGCCAGGTCTGAGGCTTACACAACCTACAAGGGCTTGTTGGCACGGAGACGAGACTCCATATGGTGTCGAAACAATGCGGTACCGTGCAGGAACAAGATGTTGTGCAGTTTATTTTAAAAAGTGTATAAGGAGACTGTACACACACACTCTGTATGATAGAGATCGCTGATACCTGACACCTGAGCAAGCGGCATGGAGAATTTAGCGACAAAGTGCACGAGCTACAAATAAATATGAGTACCGGTAAGTGTACAACTAAATGTGAGTAAGTCAGAAAGACTGAGACACTGGTGAGTAAATGGCTGCGTACTCTGTGAGTAAATAATGGGACATACTATCCCCTGAAATGTGAGGTCGAAGTGTGAAGCCCCTTTGTGAGGTTAAAATTCTTCCCCAAGTGTGTCCCATCTGCCGTACCGTGACTCAGCGAGGTGCTTTCCGACCCCTCGCTCTGCTGCGTGGCGCTGCTCCCGGCCCTCCTATCTCGCTTGCGGTGCCGGGAACCGTGTGGCTTATGGTGTCGATGACTCTGCCTGGGCATCCGCACCCCCACAAACAGGGTCCGGTGACCTGAGGAGCAGGATGAGAGGAGTGAAAGACGGTTTCGCAAAGACCGCAGAGTCGCAACAGAACACATGTATCGGACCGTCACATGGATACTCAATAGCACTCAGTCCCACAGAGAGATGTAGTTTGTGTCACATAATTTTGGTAAGCGCCATGAGATAACCCCTGTCATGACATGGCACTATACAAATGAAACTTGACTTGACTTGGTAATTTCTCCTTTTGACCCTTGGATGCACAACCTACCAATGCCTACACTCTTCTACGGAATTACAATTCTCAAAATTTTGAGAATTTTCTCAAAATGAATGAAAAAATAAATTCAAAAAAATATTTCCTCATGCCATTAACATGTTAAAATGAGGTCTGCTGGGAATATGAATATCTAAAAATTTTTCTTTATAAAGATTTTAAGGAATAACAACTCCTGGGGTCATTTTTGACCCCACGTGTGCATCTAAGGGTTAACAGTAACGAATGAGGGTGAGAATCAGACGTGCGTCACAAAGTATATTTGGCCTTCATCAAATGAGGAACACAAAGGGATAAAAACCACCTGCGAATCTCATCGGTTAGCGCTTCCTGACGTCAACGCGGAATAACGCACGCGGAGCGGTCGTCTTTATTTCTGGAGTTTGAACAAAGACACGCGGGTAGCAGACGTCTGTCTGCCGAGAGACGCTGCGAGTGACGGCACGCAGAGCCGGGATGGTGCTTAATAACCACAGCGAGGGGAAAAGCATGAGTTTGAAGCAGAGGGTGGCTGATGGCGTGCGTCTTCCT
>OMPJ01039807.1:0-10171 GCA_900312935.1 Carapus acus | reverse complement strand
CCCCTCTGCAGTGCACTGGCGTGTCAGCGGGGCAAGAGGGTGAGTTGGCCGCTACCACGGGGGGCAAGTGGGTTACGGCATCTGATGTACATGAGGGGCAGTATACAGACGCTGGCTCTTGACCGAGCCTGTCACTGATAATAATCCGAGAGAGCTATGGAGCCTTATTAGCGCCGCCGTTTGGCTGAGACAAAATGGCGCCCCATAGGTGAAACCCAGGTGAATTATTAGAGGGGATAGAGGGAAAAGAAAGCATTACGGCAAGGGTGGCGAATGGTTTGTGGCACGTCGTCGTAATGGAGTCGGTGGAGTCCGACTGTGTGGCCAGCTATAGTTTTAAATCTTAAAAACAGTGCACCAAACAGCATTGATTTGATTGTGCGTTATTGATTTTATTCCGGGGGAATGCTTGTGATAACAGGGAACGCGTGCAGCCCCTGCGGTGACAGGCAGATGATGGAGGTGCAGGAGCTGCTGCAGTAGTTCGCAGTGCTGCAGTCTGTCTCCTGTTTGTCCTCTCCGTGACTGGAACAGTTTGCATCGGGAGGTCAGCGCAAGGTGAATTTGACAGCCATATATGGCCAACACCTGTGAGATACGGACAATGTTATCAGTCAGTTACATCTACGGATACACAGTCGTACACGGGAGAGGCAGAAAAAGCAAAGTAGTGGACAGTGTGTCACGGCCCAGTTCAGTGGCACCAAGGCGGAAACCATTAAGGAGCCACGGTATGTAAATCAACACCCTGATTCAGATGTCAGCTGGCTTTTAGCACGAAAGGGAAATAAAATGCAAATATTCATTGCGGATTTGTTATTTATGTGTTTTCAGAGGGTTAACCATACAAACAGCTTAGTTTTTGAGTTATTATTTACTCGCTTCAACACTATGGTGACAAAGTTTTATCGATTGATTAATCGACCCATATCTGGCATGAAATACATAATGACAGCGCAATTTTACTCTTACTGTGGACAAAGCTGTGTACAAAACACATGTGCTTTGTGTATGCATGGCTGAGATGTTTCCCCTCGAAATGTTACACCCACACTCTTTATTGCAAATCGATTATAACTATCTGATATAAAACAGGTCGGAAATAGAGCTAAGCTGTGGTAAAGAGGTATTTTAGAGAATCTTAAAGCGTCGACTAATAGGGGCATTTCTTTCCTGTCTTATGGAGTTTCCTGTGCATCTCATACATAAACAAAATCTTTTCAAATCAGGCCTTACAGTGGGAAGGTGTGTCACCAGGGATTGATGAAGCTGATGCCATCCCTAAATTAAAGAGCAGGGAGCCAGTTGAGACGGGAGGTGAAATTCGGCCGAACATTAGCATGATCTATGATTCCGGCGTGGAGGACACACTACATTTTCACCAAATGAATAGATTTGTTGAGTCTATTAATGACCTTCTATTCTGGACCTTTTCCTCTATTATCTGAACTGCCCGGCGCCATCCATAACTCGGCCAATTCCCATCATATAAATCATTGTTCCGGCCTCATCGCTGCTCTATCGTGACAATTAGGCTCAATGCCGGGATTCGTGTTTGCTAAATCCAGATTATCTCATCCTACCGTCACATCTATGGAACACACAAAAAAGGATTAATGAACTTAATCATTCCATTATACTTGGTTTTGTTATGTGTCAGAGGGGATTAATACGAAACACACCGCTGCACAGAGGTGACTGAGCGAGCCTTATTTCTGTTTATTATTATCATTTTTTTTTTTTTTTGCAGACCATTGTTATCCTCGCAGGTTATTACTTATTCCCAACTACTGCTACTGCTGTTCGCACCTACTATTAGACATGCTGTACTATATTTGATTGTGTGTGCGCGTTTGTGTGTGTGTGCACGCGTGCCTATGTGTGTGTTGGAGAGAGAGCTGTGCTGCGGGCTCCCCTCAGGCAAAAGATGAGAGAGGTCACAGTGCAGACACTTATTGGCCTCTTCATTAAGGTGGACTGGAGCAGAAGTCTAGGTTAAGGTCTCCACTTCCAAAGTAACTCTGCGGTTCAAACCTCATTTGCAACCAGACAAGCCTATTGTAACAGCAAATAAAACAATATTGATTTTGCAAGTGGCAACCGGGCTGTGCATCGTATTGATCAGGATCAAGCACTTATCACTCTCCAGACTCGGAGTGTGCCAATATTAAGCATAGGTCTCAGGTCTTAATTACGACTGTGGCCTTTACATGGTTCCTGCCCTAATGACGCTCCAATAACACTGCTGCGTTTGACCTTCCCTGCTGGCAGCATGGAAGTGCTGCCTGATTCCCTTGTCGAACGGGGCAGAATTTGTATTTGGACACACAAGATTACAAGACAACCAGGTTATTTTGATGTATCCAGGCGTATCCTATTGTAGAAACTACATGTAATTCAAGGATAGATAACAATAACTGCCACATTTCATTCACTGCAACCAAAGAGAGATTACATTTGCTTTGCTAAATCTCATTGTAAACACCTTCGCCTCCACAACAACATTTTGTTTGTGTTTGTGTAAAACACATAAACTGCCGCGCAGCGTTATTTCGCCCGGACTACTGCGGAATTCAATAACAATTAAACTCGCGGGATTATTAGCTGATGTTGAACCTGCCGCGGCTGAGACGCCGTGAAATAGCTCGCAATGGTCAAAGCCCGAACAATAAAAATGCGTTCCATCACATCAAAGGCACAGCATCTCAAAGTACTGTCGTACATCATTTGCATATCATTTCACTCCCAAGGTAAACAAGCCCTTGCAAATAAGGAGCCGTGTCTTTTAACTGCGGGAGATGTCATTTCGTCTCGGAGTTGTGCCAAACGATGAGAGCACACGTTAAAAGAAAAGCGCTGCTTCCTCGTACTGGCTCCATTATGACCGCAGTTCTCATAGTCAAGAAGGTAGTACAGTAAGTCTGCCAACATTGGTGTGACGGCCATGTTTTTTACTTTTCTTTCTTTTTTTTTTTTTTTTTTTAATCCCCACAATATGTTTGGATAGCAAAGATCCAGCCTGTCCCCTGTAAGGATTTATTCAACAATCCTAACGGATTGTAGCGTGGATCTTGGTCATAGATTAGCGGGCTAAGAGGGAGCATTGCCACTGAAGGTTCCTGCTGTCAATAGTTGAATCTTGGTGCTGGGTCAATCAATGTGGTTCCTCACCCACCCCTCCATCCTCTCCATCCTGCTCTCTTTTCCCTTTTTCCGTGTCTCTCTTTCCCGGTGATCTTCTCAGATCATTGGAGGAGGGAGAAAAATCAATGGGGTAAAGTAATCACTTGGCGGCGGATACAGCGGAGGCCCGAGGCCCGCCCAGCTACCTGAGTTCCATTTCACGCATCAGCGGCTGCAACACAAACACGCGGCGCCCGCCTGTACTCCCATCTTAAACAACACGAGCAGCCTGACACCCCGAACCCCCCGTGACCTATTCCTCCCCGGAGGAAACTCCCAGATTGCAGTGCAGCACACCACTACTGTCTACCCACTAACCTGCTATTGATCTGCAGCCCCCCCTGCACTCGTTCTGCTATGACAGGCCTGAGCACACCACATTTCCAAAAATGAAAAATAAAAATTGCCAAACGGGCCGAAAGACCTCTCCAGTGCTGACATCTCCGGCGAAGGAACATGAGGACGGTGTCAAGGTGGCGACACTGTCCCTTCCATTTGATACTTTTACAGCTTCATGTTCACAAAATGGCGCAGTCTGCCATTTCAGAGATGAAACAAACAAAAAATGCTCCCCGTAGAACCAAGATAGGGGCTCTAGAAAAGTTGTGGAGTCTGTGGAATGTTGATGATGTTCTCAATCTGGCCACAACTTACGCCTCTTGTCTTGGAAAATTTCTTTCCTACTCACTCACCCTAATTATTCGACCTCTGACCTCCCTGTCCGCCGTTCCTCCCCCTCGCTGTCCCAGCTACCATTTGGACTCGTCCTCTCTCTCCCTGCAACACCATATGACAGTGTTACCTTTGGCTGACTTGCTAGGCAAGTGGGTGGAGGGGTCACAGCGGGTGGGTGGGAGTGGGTGCTATGGGCGGGTATTTGTTTAACAATTCTAAAATGCAAATTGACTGTATACACTGAGGAGCTGCTGTACTAACAAAGGACCGAAGGCAGAGGTCAACGGGGTTTCCGAGGGGGGTCACACAAAGAGCGGATGTGTCCTCCGAATTAAATCCTCGCAAGCCACATTTCAACATGTCCTCGGATCTCAGCGCCCAGCTGTTTATGTATGGGGTCATCCAGAGCACCAGCGGCCATTTGTCTCTGGTTTGAGATTATTTATTTGAAACCCCCCCCTTTACCGCTTTAACAAGTTTATTACTTTTTCCCGGCGCAAAGCAAATACACCACTGCAAGGCTACACAAAGTGAGTGCCCGAGGCAAGATGGTCACTTTCAAGTCATGTTTAAGTGAGGGAGGCAAAAGAAACGCTCTTGGTAACTCTTTGTCAGTTAGATGTGTTTAACTGTTTCTATTAGTTTCAATCCTCTTAACAACAATAATACTCCCAAACATGCTTTGTTACATGAGATAAATCAAGTACCGGTAATTTCATGTTCTTTATGAATTCAGAGGGAAATGACCTCCACATTTCTTTCTAAGATTCATAAATTAGGAATAATTTAGGTGGTAAAACATGCTTGGCATTTGCCAATTTGCGGTGGCTTTGCACCTTAGATGTATTTCTTGTACATCAAGGACGATCATCATCATCATCATCATCATTATCATCATCATTCTTATTACGTTTGAATTTAAAAAAAGGCCATGGACTGATTCTAGGAGAAAATTTGGGTGTTGATATTTTAGCTTTTAGCATATTTCGTGGTGCAAATGTCATCCCTAAAGGAATTAAGATTAAAAGTTAAAAAAAAAAAAAAAAAAAAAAAGTATAATAGGGTTGACTTACCTCATCAGCTTGTTGTTAACCTTGACTGTCTGCCAGACGGTCTCGTCTTTAGTGCTGGATGGGTAATATACGGTCTCTTTATCACAGCTTGTTTAGTAGGAGCAGCTGCCTTCTACGGTTCGAAAATGGGGGCAATGAGAGCAGTTAAGACTCGAGCATAGAGGAAATGTGCGAATGTCTGTGAAACCTAAACAGACCTCAGGGGGCTGCAGAACTGGGCGATAATTCTCTGTGAGCTGGTTATCGGGGGTTAACCTATCACAAGCATTTGATTCATTGCAAAGACTCCAAGGCAAAAATAAACATCTGTGCACCTTCAGGAGTGAATTCCGATCACATCACACATACGAGAACATCCATATCTAATCAAAGCGATGACAAAAAAACTCCAATAACCACTGAATCTGTACAGATTCTGCTGTGCGGGAAAATGACGGTAAGCTGCCAGGCCCTGTTATTTTATCCCCCAATTTATTTCAGGAATCCGGCGGTAATCTTAGAAGACAGGTACTCAATATTAAAGCAACATCTTTCTTTTTAAACCCGCAGCAGTTTGTCACGTCCAATGTGTAGTGGTGCGCGTGAAATGCGCCAGAATCATCTGCCAGCGAATGGACCTGATATCTCTCCAGAAGGCCCGTTCTGAATCGGCGACATGTTCGCCTTGCCAACGCATTCCAGATGTGACGTGCATGGCTTGGAACAGATCAGATGGTAAACTGCCTTGACTGAAATGTGATAATTCAATTAGCTGCTGGATGATGCTAGCCTTGCTTTTTTTTCTCAAACGCTATGGTTCCTTTACCGTCCTTTAAGTCCTGCTCGATGACGCTCTTGGGCTGCTGTAGTTTATTGTTTCCAAAAAGTGTGACCGTGACTCCCCAAGGCCACTCGTGGAGCAAAGGGGGGGGATTGAGCTGGAGTCAGGTCTGTTAAAGTCTTCCAAAAGTTCCCATGACCACGTATGGACTGTGGCTTGTCTGGCACTGGGCGTACACATCTTGGTCAGGCTCACTCAATTTAAGTGAGTTTGTTTTGCTTTGATGGTACCGAGGCTCCATTAAACCCAACATATATCAAGGCAAGGCGCCATCTGTTGCTGTGTTTTTTTGGAGCGCGCTCACTCCATTACGCCACGGTGCACTTCTTCTGCACCCTCCTATGGAAAGTGTGTCCTCCTAGCTACGGTGTTTTCTTGTGTTATTTTGAAACAGTCTGGCCTGTGGTGTCTACTTACCTTTCTACCTGAGGAGCACATTGGCCAATCGGGGATCAGTCTCTCACACCATTTTGTCTTAACCTTAGAGCAGGGGTGTAAAACTCATGTTCACCGAGGGGCCACATTAGCATGGTGGTGGCCCCCTTGGGTCCAGATGACGATGGCAAATATTAAGAAGGTACATATGTAATGTAATGTAAAATGAAAGATTCATTGAGAAAAGGCTAAATATTAGAAATATTCCTAATTTAGCAATTTTTACATATTCAACTTATAAATATTATATTTGCATAGATGTAATATTTTGTCAGGTCTTAACTATAATTATATCACCGATCTTTGTATTGTTGCACGAAAAGAAACCTGAATTAATTAACAATCATTAGTTAACAATCGACCAACCTCCCGTCAACAACCTACAGTAGTTCCTTCACTTGGGCCACGTTGGTGTTTCTTGACAAACTGACATTTCCTTCACAAAGTGTGTATCTAGTCATGGCACAGCTGCCGTCACTACCAGTAACATGATCTAGGTGCATATTGGGAGATGTAGTTTGTGGGTCAATGCACGTTTAAATGAAGGAGACCTACATAGACAGTCATTTGAGCACTTGTGGGCCACATTTATAAGGACAGAGGGCCGCATCTGGCCCCCCGGGCCTCAAGTTTGACACCTGTGCCTTAGAGAGACTGGACTGAGCAAATCTGAAAGCATTGCAAGCTGTCTTCCCGGAACAGCCTCCAGAGTTTAGAGAGCAGCGTAGCCCTTGCGCTTCTGAAAACGCGGTCAAAGTCAAGGCCGAGTCATCGGGGCGGTGACAGCGGCGAGATTACTCAGTGGCAAACTTCTGGCGTTTGCCTCAGCTTATAAGCAGAACATGTTCCTGAGTGGCGCAGGGTCACCCTGATCTCTGATGACTCTCCTCCTCCTGCTTTCTCTCCCTCACTCTCCTCTTCTTGTCTGTGATTTTTTTTCCCTTTTTTTTGTGATGTTATCTCTTCACTCTCCTCCCACTCGCTGCTGTTCCCTGAAGCTGTCTCAGGGATGAACGCCTCATTGTTTTTGTCCTTGTGCTGTTTTCCAAAACTGACTGGCTGGATGGATGTGAGGCAGCTTTGCACTCTGCCTAACCTTCTCCTTTTTAAAAGAGGGGAAGTCGCGTGGAGGCCAATTATCCTTTATGTAATTAGACATTTCACAACGAATATGTCAGGAAAAAAGGTCACAGTCCAGGTTCCTCTCTGTTCAGAAGCTGTTGTGCAACATGCATAATTTGTCTTCTTGTTTTGGAGCCAAACACACGGTCATTTTTATGGCAGCAACAAACCAACAGACCTCGGTGCTCCAAATCTGAAAATTTGGCAGGGAAAAAAATCCAACCTCTCTCTTTCATGTACTCCGGTGTGGTTTTCGTGGAGAATTGCTTTTGAAAAGGGCAGTATGACCTTAGGATGGAATCAGGCACATACAGCTGAAACCAGAGGTTTCTATACCCTGTATAAAAAAGAAATTTACCTTTATTTTCCACTGCCTGACCTCGAATCTGGCTAAACTCAGTTTTAGGTGAACTAGGATTGCAATAGTTCTTTTTTTTTTTTTTTTTTTTTTGGATCTATGTTAGTATAATGAAATCCAGTAATTTGGAGAGATTTTTGAAATTATTTTCATTACAGCTTTCAAAAAAAAAGGCTTTTCACAGTTCGGGAAAAAAACTTCGGGAAGTTGTAATACAGTAGTTTGTTCAGTTTGGGTGCAGCTGATCGAGAGGAAGAGAAAGATGCCCAAAGTGTGCTCATACAATTTAATTTCTAAAACTTTTTATCTAATATTCATAAAATCTAACAAACAGAACCAATAAAACATATGTCCAATTTCAAATAACAATTTTTCAATGGGGAAAAACGAAAACAAGTAACATCTTAACAACTTAGGAGATCAGAGGTTAGAAATGTTCAAATTCTCCCTCTGGTTTCTGGAAAACAACTCAAATTCCTGCGCCCAGTCACCCCTATGAGACAATATTTCCATCTGGATTTACTGTGTAAGTACAGCTGGTAGCTTGACATAAATCGCCGTACGTTTCAAATAAGCATATTTCATGAAATAATACAGTACCAGTTCCTGTAATAACACCAACTCTAGACCACATAGTTTTTCGGTGTTTATTAGCAGTTACATTGAGGATGTACCGAGAATTATTCCTTCTAATATTCAAGATTTCTTTATGATTTCAATTATGGTGGCACACATGTATTGTATTTCCTTCTACGCTCCAGAGGTTGAGCATTTCCTCGTCAGACCTATGAATGCAGTTTTCTATGCTTATTGATTTGTGGACTAGACTGCTCTTGCATAGCGCTTTCATCCAAACATACCAGTATTTGATTCGGGGGAGCCTCACCCAGTCGTCGTATCGCTGTCTTGCTTCATGACACAGACGAGCTGTAAGGTGTTAGGGCATGGAACTGAGACCCTAACCTGTCAATCGCAGGACCATCAAATCTTGTTTTGTGTCCTTCCTCGAGAAAACTTCAGCCAATCACAGACCACTTCACAATCCTTCCTTTGAAAGCTCTCAATTCCCTCATTTTCTCTCAAATAGATGCTTCTCCTTCACAGCCACAGTATAGAAAACTATACCCAGCTTTGATAGCAAAATCCCTTCTTGTAAAACTTTTCCACAACTTCTTTCTTTCATGCATATTGACAACAGTGCTACAGAAATGATATAAAGTTGGATATTTTCATCAAGAACATGGTGGGCGCGAGATCAAAGCCGACACGATTTAATTTCTTACTTAAGAACTGCAAGATGCTCAGAGCCAGAGATGCGAATGTGAATAAATTGACACACAAAAGCACACGGAATGCACAACTTCCTGGCTACCATATTGTTTTTGACAACTGCCAACTTCGTAATCAGTTGCCTTCGAGTCAGTACATGTTCTCCGCAGCCGTCAAGTGCCGCAAGTTGAAACACAATCCATCTGTTTACCCAGCGTGCGTGTCTTTATTTTTATTCCGATCATGCACAGCGCCGCGTTTCGCACAAAATCAAGTGCACCTTCAGACGGTTGTTTCTCCGCGGGGGGCTGAGTGATCGAGGAGAAGCGCGGCGCTCCTCATGAGGGCTCTAAAATTGATGTGCCCTTTTGGCTCTAGCGAGGGTGACCTTAAAAAATCAGAAACACTCAGCGAGCGGCACAGCCACTGTCTCACCGCTGATCAATCTCAATCTCCCACTCAGTTTTCCTTCATGGTAGTCAGACTGTGCAGCAGTCAAATACTGAGCACTCCTGTTTAAATTCTTGTTATGTACGGGCAGGCTGAGCGAAGAAACGCGGCGGAGCCTTGCCGTCTGATAGTCTGGCTTTGTTGAATATTGAGTGGATGTCTTGCGCATAACTACATTATGTCAGATAGTGAGACAGGCTTGACAGAAAAAGAAAGCTATTAGCCAGTATATATGAAGTACCAGATGGTCCCCGGAATTCAAATATGACTGAGATTGACAAACTCTTGGATGTGCCACATTGTTTTATATAATTATTCCTATAGACAGACTTGACAACTTCTAGCGCTTGTGAAGGGGAGTTGGAGGGCAGGGTGGACGGGGAGGGGTGTCTTTTATATGCCGCTTCCGTCTCAAGGAAAGGATGCGTCGAAACCCTTTATCTATGGTGGCCTAAAAGAATAATTATCTTATTTTGCTTGGCCTTGCAGTTTGTTATTTGATAATTACTTTGGTCCCGGGAGATTACTCATTAGGATGTTGACCTTGGAGAAGTGCACGCACCATTGACATCTTAACTAAGGACTGGGAACACGCTGGCAACAATGCCTGAGCAGGGGACGCTGGGGCTGCATTGTCCGCTGAGAGTCAAGTGGAGCGGAAAAGAGGTATGGGAAGTTCAGGAGGCATGGATTTGAAAAAAGACAAAGAGGAAGAAAAAAAAAGGCAAACATGATGGAAGTGCTGCAAGGGCGAGACGTCTTCGTTGAACCCCAAGTACCCCCCAG
>OMPJ01039805.1:0-13957 GCA_900312935.1 Carapus acus | reverse complement strand
TTCAGGCGCCCTCGAATAAAGCCAGCCGACAGCACTGACCTTTACCAACCGCCGTCTGCTGTGCGAGGGAGGGGGGGAGAAAGGAAGGGAAGGGAAGGAGAGAGAGAGAGAGAGAGAGAGAGAGAGAGAGAGAGAGAGAGAGAGAGAGAGAGAGAGAGAGAGAGAGAGAGAGAGAGAGAGAGAGTGAGAAAGGGAGAGGGAGAAAGAGAGAGGGAGAGGGAGAGAAAGAGGGAGAGAGAGAGAGGGAAAGAGAGAGGAAGAGAGAGAGAGGAAGAGAGAGAGAGGGAGAGAGAGAAAGAGGGAGAGAAAGAGGGAGAGAGAGAGAGGGAAAGAGAGTGTGAGTGAGTGAGAGACAGTAAGAAGGACTTTGGGTGTGTCTTAAAACACTCATGTCCCTTTCTCCGTCACTTGATAGTCAAACACTGCCAATATCATACATATATTACGACTAATGCAGAGTATAAATCATTTCTAAGGCATCTGGACATCGTTTATTTCAATGACAAGACCCAATAATAGAGGCCGGACAGACACAAGTCTTCATCGACCGCAAATCCAAGCACATTGGACGTTAACATGGGTGGGCTGAGCAGGCTGGTGTGTGCATGCACGTGTGCGTGTGTGTGTCTGGGTTTGTGTGTGGATGTGTGCGCGCGTGCGTGCCCTTGAATGACAAGAATGCGTTCTGAGAGGTGTCGCCCCGGTCGAGACGCTAATCAATCGGATTCCCGAAGAATCCGCTGAGGGCTGTCAAATCTCGACCGCTTGCGCGGCCCCTGCCGACGCGACGAAGACCGCGCCCTCTCCCGCCTCGTCTTTCAAAGTCGATCATAATCAGTTGGGCCTCCTTCTCATTATCGTCGCCTCCCGTTTGCTCCGACCTGCTGCGAAACTGACACCCGAGAAATCAAAAGGTCACACTTGAACCGTTATTAGTCTATCGCAGGTTAAAAAAAATTGAGCCGAGCGCAGCGTACGGCTGTGACATTTGGTCACTATAGGCGCCGAGCGTGGGCAACGTCTGTCTGACAGTGAACATTACACTGCCCGTAAGTCATCCATACCCTCTCACTTCCTTCCTTCCTTCCTTCCTCCTCCATGTGTCGACGCCTAATCAACCGCAGTGACTTGCGCTGCGGCGAGTCGATGTGCACTCCTCAATGTTGCACCGCCGGTTCTTCAGTCTTCAGTCGCAACCATTGTCTGCCGAATTTCTCTGTGTGACCTGCTGTTACAGGTCTCGCCACCTGTGCTGTGCTGTGCTGCGCTCACGGGTTTGCGCTGTCGTCACACCTTTCGCAGTTTTCGACTCACATGTCGAGGTCTAATTTTAGAGTGCTGCTGTTGTGCGCGGGACATAGTTCTCTAGCTTACGCCTACCTGCCAAAAGCATCTTAGATGTTTTTCTAATGAAGTGGCGCCTCAGGATACAAATCTAATTCATTCCATAGCATAGCTTGTAACACTTGCGTGTGGCCACAATACTCCTCATTCAAAATAATTATTAATTTATCAATAATTATTAATTTATAATAATCATTATTTATTATTTTGTTAATAATTATTATCAGTAATTAATAATTATTTAACTGTTAATTGATAACTTGTTAATCTGTTCTATACCCCAAATATATAAATATAAAAATCAATAGACAAGAGATTTTATGCAGACTTAATGTAATTTTCCTGTTAAAAATTTTACTCATTTTTCTATTCTGCTTCGCCAACTCCTCCACATCAGCACCTTCTACCCAAGACCCAAACTTTGCCTGAGACAGACAATTTCATTGACTGGCTAACATTGTCGATTCCTCGGGTTCCTTCAAAGTCAGGGACACTACTACACGCACATAATTCCCTCTTACACAGAATCTATGGTTGTTGTTGTCTTGTTGATCCACAACAACAGCAGCATCTAAACATGTTTTAGGTGTTTTAGGCGTTGCTTGGTAATTACAGTTACCACGTCAGTCTTCTCATTTCATCCCATTTCTTGAGGATAGTACAGATTGTTGATGACAAACAATTGTTGATGACCACACTCAAATCTCTTTCTTCGATTCTATGATTCTATCTTCCTGTTAGCAGCACTATCTGTTGCGACCATCTTTTTGGACGATATTTCGTCATGTAAACCAAAAAATAACTTATATATAGATGCAGAGACGCTTCTGCCTCGAGAGAACAACACAGTCTGAGCGGGGGCGTCAATATTGAAGCAAATGTTTTGGTATCACAGCAAATTTTCCAAGTGTTTCGTGCTTGTAACTTGATTTGTGCATTAGGAAGTCGCTTGTATCCTGAGGCATCACTGCACTTCTTTTCCTCTCTCATTCAGTTAAGTCTGAGTTACGTCATGTGAGTGCACTGGGTTAACCAACAGGGGCAATGACCTCTGGGTATGCTCAGTTATCACACGGCAAACCAAGACGCCTCAAGGTCCTCAAAACCTAACACAAGCCAATTATGCCTGTGACAATCATGCCATGAAAACCAGTTCAGCTCATTACATTTTAATTCTTTCAAATAATCAATGGTATTGTTGGTCAGCTTTCTTGTTTCTGGTGCTGCTGATGAGACATCTCAACTCTCCACCTAAACTAAATACATCTAAAAAGTTAGGTTGCTTCCTGAACTTTGACTGATTTAAATATAATAACCAGTGCAAACAAATTAAATCAGTGCTCTGTAAAAACTAGTGGAACGCCTTCATTTCAGATCGACATCGGCGGGCTTCTTACCGAGATCACCAAAGTGCGCCGCCTCCATGTGACTCGGCTGTTTCTTGAGGATGGCGGTGCGACCGCGGGCGAAGGAGTCCATGTTGGCCGAGATGGCATTGATAGCCACGTGACTCGGCCCGGCGGCGTCCTGGATCGCATGGTGGTTCCTCAAAGCCGACGAGGGAGAGTGAGGGCTGACCGGAGCTGAGGTAGGGGAGGGTGAAAGACGGCAGATTTTGCACAAAGAGAAAGGAGTGGAAAATTATTCCTATGGCTAAGCACTGAGGCCTGATTGTATGACTTCAGCATCGCTTTGATGAATAGCTCTTTTGAGTAAAGGAGGGGTTTTTGAAAGAGCTCATAGTCCGGAATCCTCAGGGTATAAGATATTTGACTGGGACAGACTATTCAGTGTGATCGACTTCATGCACATGTGGTTGGCAAAAAGTGGCTGGGTAACAACATTTAGCTCCTTGTGAATACTGAGTAACATTATGTTTATCATGCATTACACACATTTTGAAGAAAGTGGTCAAAAAAAAAGGACTGGAGACGTCAGAAATGGAGCATCAACACGTAAAGAATGCCTTCTGACAGACAAACAAAAGAGCATTTTCTATTCAATCAGACCTGTTGGAGGTAACATTGTACCCACCTCTATTGACTTTTGCATCTGTCGCTCTCTCAGGTTCTTTGCTTTTTGCTGCGGGGGATAAAGGAGAGAGGTTGTAATCAGAGAATGCTGAGGCATCTTGAGTCATAATGCAAGTGCGGATAAGCTGACAGAACATGATGCGAGGGGGTCACCAACAGCTGACACGTTAGCAGTGAACCTACCACAAAAGGATATCTAGTCAACCTAGAAATCAGAACTCTGATGAGGTCGCAATGTGGCACACAACTAAACAATATATTGTACACATTGAGGCGACAAAGGGAGGCTTTCTCGCTTGACCATGAGGATGTATGAGTATGTCTGTCATACTGCACTGACAGGACTGTGACGGACTGGCCTTTCATTTCAAACTTGATTCTGCATTGAATGGAGTGCTCAGTTTCAGTTTCACTTGATCTGGTTTAAGGAGAAAATCCAGAACCCCAAGATGCTCAAAGCGACCTCATGGAGGGGGGAAAACTCACTTTCACTACCCTGTCCTTCAAGAACCTGAAATGTTTTTGGATAGACAACGTCACAAAGCCAGAGACTCAACGGCTGAGCTGCCAACAGGGCGGTTGGTATAAAAACAATGATCAAAGAATAGAATATATAATTAAAAAATACAACACCCTTACAGAGAAAATATTGGATATCAAGTGCTCGATGGTCTTCATTTACTACCAATGCAGCGGTTTACATCTCTAACTATTTACTTCTCATTTTTGGTTAGGGTTGGATTCATTTTACTTCCTCTCATTCCTCCTCGCGGCTCGAAAGCATCTAAACTTGACGTCAAGCCATATCAGCGTTTCCTCGTTGAGCCGCACGCCAGAAAATCAATACACCAGCCGTGGAATAATTAAGGTAGCGGAGTTACTGTAGTGATTTCCTGGTTACACACGGGGGATGCAACAACGAGGCCATCAAAACTTCTGTCCTCGATGCTCAACTGAACGGAGCTGTACACACTTGTGACTGTTCAATTGTCTAATTCAATTCCAATTATTCCACTGTGAATTTAAATCCTGGGGGATAATTAATACCCTACAAAGAGCGGCGTGGACAGGGTAAACCAGCGTGCACCTCTGTGCAGCCGATGCAATGACTAAAACAGACGATGCTTAACTTTCCCCGCTTCTTATGAGTTTTTATGCAACATAAACATGCATGCCATTCTCGCAACGCGACCTCGGAGCATCCTTAAAGCATCGCCGGGCTTGTAGGATATCTGGGGTTTGTTAACGTGATAGCTAGCGATAGCTGTAGCTGTGAGGCTAACTCACAGCGGCAGCGCTGAGATTTAACGGAGAAAAGAGAAAATTCCATCGCGGGGACGATGCTCCTGTCTGCCTTAAGTATCTCTCGAATGCCCGGCGATCGGAGTCTGGGGTCCGGTGGCTTTTAGCCTCCCCACCCGGGACGAGCTAGCGGCGGGCTGCCGTTGACGTAGCAGCAGCAGCAGTCGCAGCGGCGGGAGCCCTCCTCACCTTTCCTCTTGAAAAACGACATGACGGCTTTGGCTCTCTGGACGTTTCTTCAGCTCGCTGACACCATTCCGCAGATTCACGAGTCCCCTCATTCAAATGTGTCCATTGCGCACCAACAGCCGAGGTACAAACGCTTCATAACTGCAGCCCGGTAAGTGCTGTCAAATTACATTCTCCCCATACACAGTCCCGACTCGGCGGCCATATTGTCAATAAACGACTTACTTCCGGGCTGATGCGGCAGCAGCATTGTGGGAAATTAAGTATTTATCACTATCGACCGAAGGGAGGCGCTGTAGACTCTACAGCCAATTCTATAAACCGATTAATTCTGATAATACTAACGAGAATAAGGATAAAAATAATTGTAGAAAAAAACAAACATTACTGTGTATTAAACTATAAATCATATTGAATAACACAATACTGTTGTGCGAAAAGAAGATGGCATTCTCTGCGTCTCTATCCTTAAAAAAGCTAAATAGGAACTGAGGCTGACAATGTACAACATGAATAACCTGAAAAAAATCTGAGACTGTGAGTACATCCTCAATCGGGTACACATAGGTCAGCAAAAATTACATTTCCCAATAAAGTCTTTGCTGGCAAATGGCTACATGAATGTGTAATGAACACACTCAAACGAAGCCAGACATAAAACTGTGTCATCTTGTAAAGATTTTATCTCTGTAACTTTGGCAGACACCTCAATGTTCAGATTCAACGTTTCGAATTTACTAATCAGTTTTAAACACTGTCCTCACAGAAATGTCATTCTAACATGTTCTTCCGTTGTAACAATACAGAACAGTGAATATTTGCAATGATCTTTAAGCATCTAAATACCATAGTGTAATTTAATTGTCACTCCGTTTCTCAGTCTCGTCCGACAGAGTGAGTTTCCTTGGGTCTGTCGATGCGGTAGACAAACTCAGCGGGCATGAAGTAACCCAGGTACTCCACAATATCTGGCGTGGTGTCTGTGTAGTAGTGACCCCCTTCTCCGTGATGGCTGAAGCCGTGTGTGTGCTCCACTCGCAGGTCCAAACCCTACCATTACAACAAGAGGGGCAGGAGATTGAAACACTTGTAATACACAACCAAGAGCTGATCTGAGGGCAAAGATCACGATGCAAATAATGATGATTACGATGATGATGAGGATGTGCTTACGGGGTCTCTGGATACCAGCACTGACTGACAGATGAAAGGGGCACTGATCTCAAAGTGCCTCAGCCAGTTGTTGACATCATCATTAGTGTGGAGAGGGCAAACTGAGAACTCTCTTGGCTTTGATAAACACAAACACAAACACAAAGTAATTGACAAAATGACATGAAATCTAACAGGGTCCCTTAACATCAGACATATGGTAGGTAGGTAGGTAGGTAGGTAAGTAGGTACTTTTTTTTAACCATCGATCTAGCAAACTTAAAGACCCCAGCGGCTTAGAGTGATATGCAGAAGGAGAAGGGAACTTAGCAATACACAACATTGAACGTGGCGTATACAATGTGCACCAAGAAGAGAAAGAGAAGAGTTACCATGATGTGAATTTTAGCTTTCCCCTTCTGGAT
Source organism: Carapus acus (assembly GCA_900312935.1). Classification (NCBI taxonomy): domain Eukaryota; kingdom Metazoa; phylum Chordata; class Actinopteri; order Ophidiiformes; family Carapidae; genus Carapus; species Carapus acus. Next base: position 7,512 of record OMPJ01039805.1, on the reverse strand, counting down.
GATGAAGGTTCCGCCCAGAGCCAGACTTTTGTCAGGGTAACGGCCTTCCAGCGTCTTCCTCATGGCTGTGACCAGGCTATGCTCTCCAGTTCTTTTCTTGGCCCAAACTTCTAAGACCTGTGGGGGAACACAGGACTTTGGATATGTTTTTTGTTGGGGCAGGGAGCTCGCTTACTCTTTGTTAATATTTCTTCATTCAAAATGTGGGAGCAAGCAGACCAGGGGGTTGAAGTTCAGTCGTGTCAATTTGATCATTAACCCCTGATGCTCCTCATGATTCTGTTTAGGTTCATGGCTGACCAGAAACGTTTATCATTTCTAATAATGACTTTGCATTTTTGGAGGGACACCATCACATATGGGGCAATGGGACATATGACCTTGCCAGGTTTCCCTTCACAGGCATAGAGATTTCCCAGCAGTGCAAATTTGCAGTCTTCATCACTGTATCTCTCCTGCAGGCACTGGCCATCATCTGGGTTGATGGAGGAGATGTAGCTGCTATTCACTGCAGGCCTTCCCTCTGCTTCAGTCAGGACCAGAGGCATCATCTACAGATGGTGGGGCCACAAAAACAGACATATCTATTCATAATGAAGCGACAGTGGTCATCTAAAAGGTGAAGATAACCACATTCAAACAGGAATTCACCTCTGCATTCATTCCAAGGACTCTGCCAGGTGCCGCTGAAGCACCAAGGATGAAGGCTCCTGGCAGCTCAACCTCCTTCGATACACTGTTCATGTCATACTCCTGGAAGTACAATGAAAAGAGGATTAAGATGTGATTATAAAATGTATTACACATTTGGTTCTTGTATTGTTTCCTCAGACTGTATTGTGTGACTGGGCTCTCTACCTTCTCCCGGTGAACCAATGGCACCAGATAAGGAACCCCACCAACATCTGTGATTCTGGGTTTCCCACACAAGCCTTCAATCATTGAGATGTACACACGATTTGGGAATTAATGTGTTGTCTTGGAGACGAATTCCGTCACCAAGTGCATTATTACTGAGTACAAGTTGCTGTGATTTGCTGAATTCGACACAAGACGAGGTCAGATTGTGGGATGAAATAAACAAGTCTAACAAGAATGGGAGTTTTCTTGTTTTCCTATGCTGATGACAATAATAAGCAAGACACGTGATTTGGACATCATAAAACATGTTCGTGTACCTTTGACGGGGAAGTGGAACGGCTCTTTGGTGAGATCTGGACAGTCAACGACACTGACTCGAACCTCTGCAAAGTTCCTCTCCAACTCCAGTTGTAACACTGAAATAAACAATGGTTCCCACTGAGTGTCAAGGACTGGTTGCAACCTGGCAAGGCTGTTTGCAACTTTGCCTTTTGCATTCGGGTTGTACAAAGCCCTGCAGGACCTTTCTTACCGCTTCGAAGCTCCTCAAGCCCCGGGACATGCAGTTGGATCTTCTCAGTTGGGCTGATGTTTGTCATTGTGCACTAAAATGCGACAGCACTGTGCAGAGCTCAGCTATCAGTGAGAAAAGTCGACTCATTTAAGCACAACATTTAAGAGCAAAGTGCAACCTATGAACAAAAAACACATGTCAAGAGAGGTACGGTCCAGGATGTCTTTACCCGCGGCAATGGACACGGGGATGATAGATAATCTAATACATTACTGTCGTGATCAATATCGGTTGTGTATTTTTCCTATAGATTCTTCTCGATCCCCTCTTTAAATTCCCACCGACTGGAACGTTTGTATCTTTGAATGCGAACCACGACACTGGAAAACAGTTTAAACACCGCGCCTCCTCCGCTCTCCGAGGATGTAATTGGCCAAGTTATCATCGTTGCAAACACCGTATATAATAGGTGATGTTTATCTTTCGAATAATGAAAAAGTGCCATTCTTTGATGGCAAATCGCCACAACACAAACCGATTTTAGCTCCTCTGCGTTGAGATGACAAACCTAGATGTGGAATCACAAGAACTCTCTTTATTCTATACTTACTCTTTGGTTGATGACACAAAGGTCACATGACTACACGTTACGCCCCTCTGAAACATAAACACTTCCTGGTCGTTCATCGTAACACGCAACACGTGGGCAGCAGCATTGTGTAGTTTGTGTTTTGTCCTATTTTAACGTAATTGCACTAACATTTCATTACCTGCCCATCTGCAATGATGATACCGATCAGAAATTACGGCAAAATATCCAAGACGATATGAGCGCGGGAGAACAGCGCTGCGTGTCTCCACGCCTCAAACTCCCTGGACGTCACGATGCACCTGATGAGGCTTTACCCTCAACTTCATCCAAGCCTGCCGTCCAATCGGATTCTGAGACAGACCCCGGGATGCAGGACAATGTCCACTACGATGCAAACGAAAGGTGAGGAGGTCACTCTCACCATATCACATAGCAATGGAGCTATGTATGTTTACATATTCGTTGCGTGTGTCTGCAGTGATTCAGGCGACAGTCTCTTCATAACCCAGAAGGATGTACCTGAGGTGGAGAGACGAAAGCGGAGGCGTTGCTTTTCATTTAGATCTGAGCTGTCTCCTACTAGTGGAAGTGAAGAAGATGTCAGCGAGCCTTCACCGTCCACGTGCCAGCCGCGTTCCAGGAGAGACAAGAGGACACCAAAAAATTACAAACTGCCCAAGTTCTATTTTCCATTCCTTGCTGAGGCTGAGAGAAAAGCTACCAAAAGCGCGAGGAGGAAACAGAAACCTGGCGAGTTAACCGCCAAGAAGAACAAATCACTTCATGTAAGTTTCCTGTAATGTCAACATCATTTTTGCGTAGAAAAATACACAAATATCCTTCATTATTTGCAGTATTACGCAATGGGAGGCTTCTTTAGATGTGTCAGAGCCATGCAGCTTGGCGACGAAGCTGGCGATGATGTGAAAATGCCTGAACGTTTCGTGGATGAAGGCTGGGAGATACCGCCACTCTCTGAGTAGGTTCATCATCACACACAGAACCACTGTGCTGACCAGACAGTCTGTGTGTACAACATCAAAATAACAGATATATGTGTCCCTCTTGCCAGAGAGGAAGATGAGATAGAAGAGGAGGATGTCAAAGTGGTGGTGAGTGTCCCTAACCCCTTGTCAAGATCGCTGTTGTTTATTCGACCAGACAGTCATATTTTGTGTGATTTCTGTAACTGATTGAGTTTTTTGGGGGGGTCTCAGCCAAACCATTTTTTGTTGGTGGCATCCAAAACAAAAAGACGGCAACCCTGGTACACGCCACCGACGGCAGACACTGTGGAGTCAAACCAAGCAGAGCAACAGACATGCTCGGGAGAAGGCCGCGTCAGGCAGAGGACATGTCATCATTGCGGGTCACAGAAAACGACGGACACAGGCGAGACATCCCAAGAAATTGGCGAGGAAGAGGTTGATGAAGACAGCAACGCCTCTACCTCTCTTCTCTTCCAAAGTGCTGTGGATTGTAGCGCAGAGGAGAGGACTAACGGCAGAGAGGGAGCACAGCAGGAGAGCAAGGGAGACGACAATGAGAGGTTTTCTAGCCTGGAAGAACCGGAGTTGCTTCATCCCAGTGTGTCTGTGGATGAGTGGGTGGGACCTTCATCGTCTCAGAGCAGTTACAGTGTCCACCATATCGAGACGAGTCAAAAGTTGGACAAGGAAGGTGATGACAGAGATGATAGTTTAGCCGCATTTGTAGATCAGAGACTGTTTGACTGCCGTGTAGAGTTGGTTAGGATTGAAATCGACAGAAGAAGGGAGGATGAAGGTGGCAAAGACGGTGCCGAGGAGCATCCCGAGGTCTCCATCAGCTGCCAGGGGGAGAGCGATGGTAGGCAGGAGGCCAACAGCGAGCCGAGGTCACCAGCTGAGGGCCCTGAGCTGTCGCCGGTTAATGATAATGTCGAGATGAAGATAAAGAAGAAGAAGAAAAAGAGGAAAAAAGAAGAGTGTGTTGCTGTGGCAGAGGAGCAGTTACAGCTGGCAGAGCCCGAGTTCAGTTCAGAGTCACAGCCGGGGTTAACAGGGTGTTTGGAGGACGGTATTGCTCTGGAGGAAACCTCAGAACCCACCGGTGTGAGAGACAAAGGAAGTTGTGATGATGTGATGCAGCCAAGGAAGAAGCCGAAGAGGAGGAAGAAGAGGAAGCTGTCCCTAAAGGATGCTGCATACACCGGAGAGGAAATGGACAACATGGATGTGACTCCACGTGTCGATGACGACGTAGCGTTTGGGGAGCCAGTTAAAAAGAAGAAGAAGAAAAAGAAGAAGAGACAGGAGAGAGAAGAAGAAACCTGCGTCAACCTCGTCCCAGAGGACGTTGTGGCGCAAGCGGATGAGTCAGTGTCTGCACAGGAAAGGGAAAAGGAGTGGACGACTTCCGGCTTCGCCGCTGATTGCGCAGAAAAAAAAGCTGCATCCAATCGCTCCGAAAGTATTTACGCACAGAGTGGAGAAAAAGACGTCCATGCACGTGATGCTGAGTTGGCAGAAATGGAACATGAGGGTAGGGTCAAGGACAGAAGAAAGAAAAAGAAGAGGAAGATTGAGAGCTCGGAGGCAGTGGGCAGTGAGATTGAGGAGCCGTCGAGAGATTTGCTCCTTGATTCCCAACCAGGTCCAGAATCATCTGAGACAGCTGAGGGAGTGGGGAGGACGAAGAAGAAGAAGAAAAAGAAAAAGATGAAGAGGGAGGGAGATGCCAGTGTGGAAGAGCTGATCAGTTTGGCCCATCACGATCAAAGTGAGGAAGTGTTAGAATGCATAATAAAAGAAAAGGGCGAAGATGTTGCACCACTGGACGAGGCAATCACCAATGAAGACGAGCCCCTGGCGAAGAAAAAAAAGAAGAAGCATAGCCGAAAGACGATGGAGACATCAGAGGGACACTCTCCTCCCTTCGTGGAGATGAGTGTGGACAAACACAGAAAGGGAAAGAGGAAACTTTACAATCCCAGTGTTGACTTCATGGATTTTTAAGGCAGGCAGATGCAGTGTTCATGCAAGCAGCTCATGTAAATGTTTTTCTAGAAAATAATAATTATATTTTTAACTGTGGCTCAGTCTTTGGCCCATTTTGGTGATGATCATAAATGAATCGGGTTGCATAGCAACCTGTTGTGTACAGCTGCAGTCAGATTTGCACACACACTCGTCCTTTTTGTTGTTGTTCTAGTAAACAAATTAAAAAATAATAGCTGTTTTGTGTGTTGTCTGACAAATGGCACCAAGCTCTAACCCATTGTTACTGACCTAAAAATGTTTTATTAATATTTTTGTAATGCAAATCATAAAGACAGAGAAAGAGCACACAAGTAGACACATTTCATCCGCTTCATTGCACTTTATTATGTAAATAAAGACATGTGATGAAACTGAAAAAGTACTTGCTTTTCTTTTTTCCCAAATCTCTGATCTATAAGGTACATTTTTTATTTTATTTTGAAAAATTCATGAATGTTCACAGTGTGTACATTTTGAATTATGCGTGAGGAGTCACCGATATGTTCCTTCTAAATGTATGTTTTCACGATATTGTAAATTTTTTATTGGCACATTCACAACCAACGAAATGTGCAAGAAAATGCTGGTCAGACTGAAAATAAGGAAGAAAGCAGAATAAATACGTCTAACTTTCTGTTTTTATCTGTGCCGTTCTCTTTGATGTACGCGGGCTCAGTGTATCACGTGGTTTTGTTTTGAAGCTGCCGAGCCTCCTTTACGTCACGGCGGACGATTTTATTTTGGAGGGGGAAAAAAAACACAGCCATACCGGAAACGTTCATGTTAATCATCACTACTAGCTTAACGAGTGTAAACAGGTGAGTTGGACCCTGCATGTCTCCTGTTTCTCCCCCGGGGGGAGAAATGGAGCACAACTCAGCGCCTTTTACGCAAACCGAGTGACCATAAAAAGCCAGCGGCCGCGTTACGTAATAGCGCTGTCACGGTGCGTATTTAAAGAGTGTGTGAGAGTGTGTACGCTTCTGTGGATCCCAGGCTAGAAACTTTTGTCTCCACCCCGGTCAGACACCAGCCTGCGCGCGCGGTGTCTCCAGATATTTCCTTCATTTTTCTTTCCCGTCCACGTCCCCGGACATGTCCACGTATAACAACAGCAGCCTGCGCGTAAATGCAGCGCGCAAGGTGGCGATTTTCGGGGGCACTCACGGTAACGAGATGTCCGGGGTGACGCTCGTCAATTTATGGATGAAGAACGGCGCGGAGATCCGGAGGAAAGGGATGGACATTGTCCCCTTCATCACCAATCCCAAGGCGGTGGAGAAATGCGTCCGCTACGTGGACACCGACCTCAATCGAGCCTTCACCCCCGACAACCTCAGGTAAACAAACCGTGTGTGGGTGAGTGCTCCGCGGTTGAGAAAGGTGTGTCAAAACACACAAACACACGGAGGTTTGACAGAATTTCGTGCTGCGTCCACGCTAGACTGGGCATGTTTGCTGCTGTTTTGCTCTCCAATGTTCTGGATGGAGGGGTTGTTGTGTACATTGTGTAATAGTAATGATATTCCACAAGTGTGTTGTTTCAGGTAGACAGCGGAGGTGTGTATGTGCGCGCGCGCGCGCGCGTGTGTGTGAGCGTTGGTGATAGTGGGTGACGTGTTCATACACAGACCCCAACGCGATGCATTATACAGTCATCAAACATTCCTATAAACACAAGAGACAGCGTGTTCCCGTGTGTGTGTGTGCAGTAGATCACAGTGTTCCCCCTCCTCCTCTTCCTCCTCCTCTTCCTCACCCCTCCCCTGCAGACCCCCAGCCAAATGGAAAAACGTGAGCGAAACGTGACTTAGCTGCAGATGATTGAAGTGTTATTTTCCTGCCTTTAGTGTGCATGACAGCAGAAAAGGGCCCCACACATAGACACACACACACACACACACAAACACAGAGAGAGAGTCTAGGTCAGACTCCTCTTGAGCGCAGAGAATATTTCATAGTCCAATGAGGAGGAACGCTGAGGAACACAGATCAGCTGTACTAATGTACTTGTCATCCCTTGTGCACCATATGGAATTATGCAATTTTTCAGTTGTGATTGCCATTTACACACTCTGGAGGTCCACCACAATTTATGCCATTGCTATCAAGAGCTTTGCATATTTTTTTCACATACCCCAAAAGCTTCCTAGACCATTCAAGTTTAAGATTCTGATTTCTGAGTCTTTTCTTTTCTTTTTTTTTTTTTTTTAAGAGTGTCGGCTGTCTCTTTGGCTTGGCCCGCTGATTTTTGCCGAGCTATGCTCACCGCACGGCTTCCTATCTGGCACTGTTCTAAGAAGATTAACCCCTCACAGATGTTCTAAAAACAGCCTTTCCCCTCGACTTAAATAGAGCGACTCAGGCTGCCTGCTCCCCTTCTGCTGGACGTTCAGTTTTGTTCAGTTTTGGGGAGTAAAACCTCACGGATGCAACCATTTTATGCTGTGCTGTAACACTAATTTATCAGTGCAGAAAAAAGTAGGTCGAATATTATAAAGGGATATTTTTAGATGAGACGAGAT
>OMPJ01039803.1:0-15133 GCA_900312935.1 Carapus acus | reverse complement strand
CGTGTCAGCACATGTAAGGGCGCTATTGCACCCCCCCCCACAGAACCCTACGTCGTCTAGGCTCTTTGAGGCGTCCTGGAAGGCGGCAACCAAAAAGCTGCTCGCCCGCGTCAGCCCTCACTCACGCTTTCCTGACGCTGTTTGGGGGGCTTTAAAGGAGCCTCCCTGGGTAAACACGCGCCCGGGCGGCTACGCTAACGTCTGAGCCGCGGGATGAAACGAGCGCTGTCAGTGGAAATAAAGTCGTACAAGCCGGCGCCGCAAAGCTCTGCCACGGGGAGCCGACGCTCCAAAGCTCCCGGTTCTTGGATCTCGCCGCGTTTGTTTGGCTGCGACGGCAGATTCTTGATAAAAATGTTTCCGCGGTGGCTGTATGGCGACAAAGAGAGAGAGAGGAAGATGGAAGAAGAAAGGGGACTTCCAGGTTTGCTGAGATGTGAAGCAGGGAGCAAAGACTCCAAATAATTGGCACGTTGCTGGGGGGATTTGAGTGTCCTTGCCGCCCCTCCCCCCCGTCCTTCATCTCATCACCGCTCCCGACATCTGGACTGTTCTAAACCCTGTATTTATCTTTTTTTGAGGAACAACTTCTCCCTCTCTTCACAATAAAAGCGTTTGTACGGATACCGGGTGATTCAAGCAACTTCTCTTTGACTTGATATCAGGGAATAAAGTCCGATTTGACACAAAACCTCACACGGAGGCTCCAGATTGCTTTCGATCTGCTAAATGAAAACATTCTTCTCACACCTAGCCGCGACTTTGCTTTTCATTTTTACTGCAGGACATAAACCAGGCGACGTCGGCCGCCATAGTCGGCACGGTTGAACAAGAGCTTCGCCCCCGGGCTTGAGCGGCCATTAAAGGTTTTCGTAATGCGTAGCTGCAAATCTTTGTGAGTCAACCCCAGTTAAACTGCAGAATGTGTGTCAAAGCTTATACAAGTACGGACATCTTAGCCTCCCTCGCCGTTTTCACAATCACAGAGGAAGGTGTGGGGCCGTGCGATGATTCATCCACAATCAGAGCCTCCTTCTCTTCCTCCTCCTCCTCGCAGCTCTTCTTCTTCTTGTCGACCTTCACATCATGCGGACATCAGCCGTGATTCTTCTATTTCTGCGGCTGAAAAGTTTCCAGAGGGAGATTGCGGTGGGGATTTGTGCTAGGTTGGAGTGATGTCCAGGCCAAGGCTACCCGCCCGGTCCATCTGTTGGTCTCTCTGTCCTCTCTTCCACTTCACCTCCCTTGTCTCTCTCGTTTAGTGGTGAACACAGACTGACCAGAGTGCCAGCAGAGAGGAGACGAAGGGTGGCTCGCCGAGGAGTGGATGGGAATTTTCAGCGAGCTGGAAAATCCAGGCTGCTGATGGGATTTGGTCGAGGGACAAGGCGTGTTGATACACAGTGCCCCCTGGTGGTGGTCGTTGGAACTTAAATTTGGAACATGTGATTGAAAATTGAGGTCAGGTTAATGGCCCATTTGGATCTGTGTCACTGTGTGTGAGGGATTCGAAAACCACAATCCAGCAGCAGTTTGAAAGCAACTTCAGACCGGCTTTCATCAGATGAGGTGAAAGATAAATGGCCAATGTGAACAATATTTGATTTGCAAAGCTGTTTGCGTTCTCCGCCTCATAGTTAGAGGCGGAAAGCTGAGCAGTGTGACCGTTGATTGCCGGCAGTTAAGTTCAAACTACCTCACTGAGAATTCAATGCGTCCACAACCTTTGTTTTTTTTTTGTTTTTTTTTGAGGGGGGGAAGGTTACAATTCAAAAGCTGATTTGTATATAAAAACAAAACACTTTATTACAATTGGGCTGAAAAATTCAATGAAAACACAACTACTTTACAAGTACAAATGTTTTTCATTGTTATGTACAGTTTTTCTTTGACATCAATAAAAAAAGGACATTTATGAGAAAACACAAAATACTAAAGTACATGTTTACAGTGTATTTGTTACAATAAAAAACATAAATGATGTCTAAAGGAACGTGCATTACTTTCCATTCAGTATCTACAGACAACACAGGAATTAGACATAGTCATAAAAAGGACAGCGTGGATCAGCCAAATGGGATGGAGACTCCAACCCCCGATGAAGAAGAGCCGACGGCCACAGCTTGTCTACGTAACACAATTAGCGATGTGGAGCCACGTCTGTCGTTTGATTTGCTATTGTACAGGGCGTCTTCAAAAAAAGGGCCTGGAGAGACGTCCAGTCTGTGACCATGTTAATCAACATTCCGTCTCTCCAAAAGACTTGAGGGGACCGCGTCGATTCGCCACGGCGCCGCGTGAGTGAAAAAAACACCCGCGGCTCCTTTACATGAAACCAATTTGGAGTTTGTCGGCATCCGCTTCCTAGTTGCCTCCCCCGCTGGGCTTGGCGGGAGCTTTGGCCCTCATGCCGCCTTGGCGAGCCTGACCCTTGGCCGGCTGCTGGACCTGAGCGGGCTGCTGCGCGGGGGACTCGGCAGCAGGGGGCGCTGCCGCTTGCTGGGCGGGGCTGTGAGGAGGAGGGGTCTGGATCTGGGGCGAGGCGGCCGCGGTCACTACCTGCTGCTGGATGATCTTCTGCTGGACCACCTGGGCCGCGGCCGTCCCGGCGGGGATCATCTGCACCTGGGCCGGACCCGACGGGGCGGCCTGGGTCAGGGCCACCGTCTGGGGCTGGGCCTGGATCTGGTCCGAAAGATAACAACGAGCCTTCATGCGCTGTGGCAGAGGTTTAGAATGGCAGCACGGCCTCAAATATGTACAAACACTCCATTTACAACCAGTCCTCTCAAAACTGGGTTTCATTTTAAGTGGAGTGATGATCTCACTTCACAGAACTGAGCCAGGAGGCCCTCAGGTGCACTTCAGGGCTTCACACACTCACCTGCTGGGGCGAAGAGACTATCTGCTGAATATTGGCCACGGTGGGTTGCTGCTGGACGATGTGAGGCAGCTTAGCCACCTGATGGAGAACAGGAGTGAAAACACAGACGTGAGGTGAGGATTCAAACCAGGCTCTCAGCTATAGAAGGCAGCGCTGTGGTGATGTACCTGGATCTGTTGGGCTCCGGTGGATTTCTGGGCCTGGGAAATGGAGGTAGTGAAGAACTGGGTCTTGATCCCGGGCTGGAGCTGCGTGGTGGCGGCGTAGGTCACCTTCTGCTGCTGCGCCGTCTGGGCGGCCTGCACCGTCACCTGCTGCGTGCCGATCTGAGGGACGCGCAGTCGCAGACACGATCACGACAAATCCAATCTTTCTAGACCAACGTTACATTTGTGCGTGTTGACGCTGGACTGAACGGTGCTTTACCTTCTGCTGCACGGTGGCTTGTCCTTGTTGAGTCTGTCCCGCCTTCTGCTGAGCTGCAGCCTGGACCGCTGCGTTCTGCTGCTTCTTCATCTGATTCAACAACTGAACTTGCATCTGAGGAAAAGGCTGAGTCAGCACTGGGCCACCTGAGAGAGAGAAGGAGGGAGGGAAGGAGGGAGAAGATGTCAGTGCACTGTAACTGCGATTGGGCTAAATGTGCCCGGTACAGGACTCAGCAGAACAGTTCTCCCACCTGTCTTCTGGGCCTGGCCGATGGCCACACTGATCCCGGCCACGGTGACGGGCAGCGTGGTGACCCCGGCGGAGGAGACCACGGCCGGGACGGGCACGGGGGGTTTGGTGAGGGTCACCTGGGCCGTCTGTGCGGCCTGGGCCTGGATCTGACCTGGGGTGGGCACCCGTGTCTTGAAAGGAAAAGAACGGAGATCGTTTATCCGCCCCGTGGCACTTCCGACACCCAGAGACAATAAACACAGCCGGAAATAGCGCGCGAGGTGGCCCACTTTACAAACTACTGAATCCGCAAAAGCGCTGTTTTCTCACCAGTCGGGCCACTTGCAGGTTGGCCACGTTGGGGGTCAGCACGGCGGCAGTTCCAGATGTTCTCGCCACAGCTGCCAGCTGCGAGTTGGCTTGGGCGGCTTGCACGGGCTGCATTTGGGTGGCTTGCTGGGCCACGGTGGCCTGTTGGCCCTGGGCGGCGGCGACGGCCGCGGCCACCTGCTGCTGCTGCTGCTGTTGTTGCTGCTGCTGCTGCTGGGCCAGCTGCAGCTTCTGCTTCTGTAATTTGATCAACTCCTGCAAAAACGCAGGTTTCTTGCGCTCAGGTAGGGCAGACATCTCAAAAAATAACTGTCACTGACGGTTCCGCGTTGCCACCGGTTGTGTGTGAGGGCTGCAGATGTGTACCTGGGATTTGGCGGCACCTTTGATTTGAGGTGACGCTGCCTGCTGCTGCTGTTGGAGTTGTTGCTGCCTCAGCATCTGAAGGTGTGCCTGGGTGAGAGGCTTCTGCTGGGAGAGCTGCATCCCTGTGGCTGAGTACAGGATGGAAGGTCAGAGATCTGTAAAACGGTCTCAAGCACTGGGACGCTCTCTCTGTGGACGAGTGTGTGGGAGGCGGTACCTTGCGTGACCTGCGAGACGAGCGAGCGGGTCTGCGACTGAGCCGGGCTGAGGGTGGTGGACACCACGGCGGACGCCGTCACCGGGGTGACCGCTCTCACCCCCTGGCCCGTGGCGATGGCGACGACCTCGGTGGGGGCGGCGGCGGCCGGCACGGCCCTTTGCTGGGCGTGGACCACCTGGGCGGCAGCTGCGCCGGCCGGCTGGGACAAAAAAAAAAAAAAAAAAAAACGGGACGGAGGCAAAATGAGCTGACACATCCGATGGAGAGAACGATCGCTCAGCCTGCGGTGGGTCTGAGCTGTATGTCCCATTAACGTGTGCGAGGCGTGTGCACCATCCAAATTCGCATCGGTGGGAGCCGGAGAGGCAATATGACTCACCGACAGGGTGCCGGGGATAACGGGAGATGCCATGCGTTTGTTGGCCTGGAAGGGACCTGGAGGAACTCCAGCTACTGTGTTCACAATCACATTACCCCCCACGGTCGCTGGAAAGCACCAGAAGGGAAGAAAATTAACCACTGGCGCGCCAGCGGGGCATTGTGGTGCCAACATACGCATATCGACTCACCAGCCTGGATGGTGGTGCCGACGGTGGCGTTCTTTATGGCTCCAGCCTGAAAAAAATACAGCACTTCATTTTAAAGAGGGCCTGTTTCACGTGTCGCTGACATGAAACAGTTTTTTGGTGCTCGGGATAGAATCGCGTCGGCGCGAGACGTTTGATTTCTCACCAGAACAGCTGCGTTTGGCACGGCGGTGGCGGCGGCAGCCTGGGGCACCCCCGCGGCTTGAGCCTGGCCGGCGGCGGGGGCCTGGGCCTGCCCGGGTGCGGCCTGGGCCTGAGGCGTTCCGGCTTGCTGCTGCTGGGCCAACTGCTGAGCCTTCTGCTGCTCAGCGAGAGCCTGCGAGCACGCGAGAGGACGCACACGCAGTTAGAGTGTCGACACACACGCGCGCGCACACACACAACGTCACATCAAATGTACTGCACGTATGCTGTGTGTATGTACTGTGCCGCTATCTGTCACATCCGCATCCGTCATCACCTCCGGGATCATCACCTTTTTCTCCTTGGCAATCCTTTCGGCACGCTGGGATGCCACTTGGATGGGAGGGAGGGGCTTGTCGTAGCTGATCCCGCTGGTGACAAACACATTTTGGGAGCTGGTAATTTCATTCTTGACTACGACAGCGACAGTGAGGATGTTCTAACGATAGCCACCTTTCTGCCAAGACAGACGCGTGCTTCGGATTCTTCTGGAATGGATTCATTCCCAACCTGCGAGTGTGACATAAGGAGGCATGAAAAAAAAACCTCTTCAAGATTCCAACTTTGAAAGCAAAAGCACAAAAGACGCGATGTCTCTTACAGGGGTTTGATTGGTGGACTCCTCTTGCTGGCGATGATCTTCATGAGCTCAAAACGGCTGTTGTAGAGTTGAATGTGCGTGGCGTTGTCGTCCTGTGTGTAGATCTGACAGGTGCGCAGGGGACGGCTGTTCTTTGACTGGTTAAAAAGGTGCGCAGGCAAACATGAGTACAGCCATTCAACCTCCAACACGATCCATACATCATACAAAAACACATTCAGTGTTTACCTTGTATATGCTCTTCGTTTTCTTCTTAGGATTCGCCTCATACACCAGCTGGAAATGTCGAACAATAGATGTGTTTGAGTCGACTTTGAGTGGGTGTTAGTGCGAAGCGCAGCAGTTGTAACGCCGCATTCATTACCTTGCCCTCCTCTCTGGGAATGATGACGTTCTCGTAGCGGCTGCGGCACTGTTTGGGCGAGCGGTAGATGCGACTGCAGGAGTTCACCACGTCGCTCACCAGATCCCAATTAGGCGTGTGGGCGGGAGAGACAATGGTCAGGTTCAGGGGCAGCTCCAACAGCTGCTTCACAGCCTGCGGGGGCAGAGCCACAAGGTGCTGTAAACACTTAAGTACTTATTTCACCTGCATAAAAATACGCATTAAATCCAACACCCTCTTTCACTGCATTGATATATGCATCCACTGCATATTTTATTGGGCTCGTGGTGACAGTACCTGAAGCAGGGCCCAGTCCTCGCTGATGAGCCACTCTGGGTTGTCCTGGCCGGCCTCCATTGCGGGCTTAACCAGTGACGGCAGAGGTTTGGCGAAGGGTGCCTGCTGCTTGAGGGAGAAGTTCTTCTTCTGATCCTTGACCTCGCGGCGAACTTTGAGCATGTTGGCCTTTTCGAAAAGCGATCGTGGAGGAATGACGGTCTCCCCGTGGCCTTTCTTCTTCTTCCTGGCTGCTGCTGGATAAAAAAAAAAAAAAAAAAAGACAAATGTGACTCATAACCTACATATGGCATGCGCATAGATTGCAGGAGCCGTGGAGACGTGATGCTGATAACGTTCACCACACCTGAGGGGTCCATCTTAAGTCTCTTCTGCTCCTTGCGAATGTAGATAGGAGGCAGTTTGGACTCCGGCATGGGTGTGGTGTCGTACATCAGACACATGACTGAGTCGATGTAAATGTCGTTGTCATCCTGTGGCGGTGTGGGTGGGGTCCAAAGCTTGTTGGAAAATTATAGACGTTAGTGAGGGACAAAACTACGTTCGGAAGAAAATATCCAGCTGCACATTGTGCTGAGTGTGTAGCTGAGGAGACTTGTCAATCATCACTTACCGGCATTATTTCTGTGTGTCCGTCCTCCGCATCGAATACATACTCCTGTCGAGAAGAGAATATTTCATCTTCAGCTGGGCCGAGACATCCGTCCATTCATGTGAAATTTGTTCATCTAGCAAAGGACACCTACCATGTTGTAGGCGTCCTCTCTGGTGTAAGTAAAGAGATCTTCATCTCCCTCCAACAGCTTCTGCTCCTCCTCCTCAACCTTCAGCTTCTGCAGCTGTTGAATCTCCCAGCACTTCTTCGAGCACTCCAATCGCTCCTGAGGGAAGCAACCAAATGAGTGTGTCTGTCTGTGCCCACAGAACACAGTGAAATGGCTGAATAAAAGGTAGGATTACCTTGAGAGCACTCTCATCTTCGCTGATGTGGAGGTATTCCAGGTAATGCAGGGCATACTTTTCAATTGGCGTGAGCTGCGGCGGTGAACAGAAACATCACTTCAGCAAAATAAAATACAATAGATCTATACCTCTCTATTTCCACTTTACAGTTAATTACAGTGATGCGAAAACGCTTTGTACCTGTTCCATTACAGCATTGAGCTCTTCGATCCGAGCTGGCTCCTCTTTAATCTGCCTCTCTGTCTCCGAGTCCATCTCTGTTGTCTCTTCGTCTGTGAGCCCCTCGCCCTCCCTGTTCACTTGTTCTTGCTTTGACAGACCGTCCAGATTTATGCTGTTGAGAGCCTGGATGTATGGTTTGGCCACTTTTGGAGAGATGGCCTCGGAGGCTGATGGCTCCTGGTGGAGCACCACAAATTCCTCCACCTTCTCCCCCGAGCCTGCCTCCACCTCAAACAGATCCTGGATGGTCCGCTACACACAAAACGTTGAGGGCGGTTAATTTATCAAGCTGAATAAAAGCGCAGTAAGCATTCTGTCGTTGTCGAGGGTGATAAACAACACGCTGGACGACTGACCACGTAGGAAGGGCAAATAGTTGCAAAAGAGACATATTTTACTCAAACGGCTGCAGGCGATGGCGCAGTTACGTAAACTGATCTCACCTGCGTGAGGAAAGCGAGAGTGTAGTCGGTGCCCTGTGCAGCCACTTCTCTGATCAGGTCCTTTGTCCCATTTTTCAGCAACTTCTCCTCTATGGAGTTTCCACTCTCCAGCCTGGGAGACACAGTGACGGTTAGGTAGATCTTAAAAAAAATCGAGCAATTCAAAATGAACCGCTCTGTTGCGGTGGCGGTACCTGTATATGTGTATGTCCTTTGAACGCCCGATTTTGTCGCACCACTCTTGGGTGCGTGCGTCCATGCTGGGATTGAGGTCGGTGTCGTAGAAGATGATTGTGTCGGCATCGAACACCGTTCCGACTGCTGCGCAGCAACGGTTTGTCAGGATGCTGCAGAAAACCTGCCTGTTCCTGTTGAATGTCTTCATGTTCTCCTGCAGAGACGAAAACGGAGCTTATGGTAACTGATTTGGATGAACATTGAGAGTCATGTAGTGTATACAATCTGTATAACAATTGTCTGACGAACTTGTATTTCAAATGAATGGGGTCCGAGACACACAAACTTAATGCTGAGAACGTCGACAGCATAATCAAGTGTTAATGGCTGCTGATAAAAGAAATTAACTCCAGCGTGACAGGGTCAGTCATACTGTGGGCTCAAAGTGACCTTTCTCTCATAGGCAGTTCTTTTGGTCTCACAAGACTTCATTATGACATTGCTGGTGCTAGAGCCTGACCTAGAAAGGTGAGATGGATGACACAAAGTGCCAACCACTTTGTCTTGTCGTGAGAGAGAGCGCCAAAAAGTAGTACAGTAGTCCCGTTACCTATTTTCTGTATACCCCATATCCGCCGTCAGGAGGCACTGTGTGTGGGGTGTTTCGATGTGTTGAGGAAGATTTTTAAGAATCTTTCACATCAAAAAATTATTTACCTGCCGTTCCCCTAGGGATAGATTTTCATCTACCCTCACATAAGTGAGTTGCCTGTGGTCTAGGAAAGCCTCCAGGATGTCCAGCATCTTCACCATTTGGGTGAAGATGAGCACACGGCGGCGCTCTGACCGAAGCTTCTGCAGCAGAATGGCGAGGGCTTCCAATTTACCTTTGGAAAAAAAGGAAAATCAGAAATCAAGCTTTATATGCAGTATGTAATTATACCTTACACTATTGTGTATTGCTTCCTTATACACTAAATAATAACAATCTATGCACTTCATTATTAACACAATTTTTATTTCTCCTATAGAGGATTAATGAGATGCATCTTTCTTTCACTCATTTTATATTTTCCCTTGTATAGACCCTTATAAAAACGATCCTGAATCTTATCTAACCTGAGTCCATCTGCATTAGCTGCAGGTCAGCAAAGTGAAAGAGCCGAGGGGATGCCAGTTGGTGTATGTTAGTGCTGTGGGCGGCGGAGGCCTCCTGAAGCCTCCGGCTGAAGGACTTGTGCTCAAGGCGATATTGGATTGGGGGATTTGCAGCATATAGATGAGAAGTTGGGGCGACAACTGCGGGCACCACACACAACAGCCTGAAAGACATCAAAAGCATGGAGATTTTGTTTACAAACAAATGCAAACCAGTGAAATCTAAAGTAAAAAGTTGTTATGATTGCGAATACTATGCAGTTATAAAAAAGTAGTTAGTTTAAAAAGGGGATAAAATTACTGAGCAGTACCTTTTTGTGAGGCGGTTGGAAACCTCAGAGATCTCCTCTGCCGCCCGCAGGCTGGAGCGCAGCGCCGAGGTGGTGGCGACACACGTCCTCTGTGCCCGGAGGCAGCTCTCTCTGCCCACCCATCTCCACGCCCCGGAGCTTGAGGCGCTATTCCCTGGCTGTGGGCTCAGGGTGCAAGCCTGCAGCAGGTCGGCGCCGTACAGAACTCTGCGAGTGCAACGCCTCTCGTTAACTTGGAACAGACGGCTCAGACGCTCCTTCGCCTGCTGCGTCTTCTCCTCTGAGGACTCCTACGATTGATATGAAGATGGTATCAGTGCTATGCAAGACAGATGGCAATTCAGATGCAGTGCTAATTCTGACTTAATCATAATAGGAATAATCACAAAGCCCATGAACTTGAACACTTGCCTTAGGTCCAGTTTGAACAGGGACAGAGAGCTTGGTGGTGGAGGCTGCAGTGGCATTTGTGGTCACAGCCATGGCTATAAATGAGAAATGTGCAATGAAAGATTAATTGTTTTCATGGGCAGCAATGCAGAGCACCACGTGCACAACACAATTCAGAATAGCTAGTAGCATTGGAAGTCAAAGAAAATACAATGGACATCTGCCTATTAATTTCTGATTGCCCGGCATCTGTAAAAATGAGAATACAAACAAGAGGATAAATCACCTGTATGGGTTGCTGATGCGGCAGAATGAGGTGTGCCAGGTGTGGTTGAGTTGGACGCAGGGACACTTTGTGGGACTGCTTGCATTACCATGGAGCCTTGGGGTCTGAGGATCTGCTGCCCGGGAGCAGACACGATCTGCAGGATATTTCCTGAAAAATATCATAATCAGTTAATATTTAATTTAATCTAATTTCTGCAAAGATTTTTAACGATGTGTACATGATAATACAAAATGTACCGGATATCAAGTCATGTCTACTCAAAAAAAACCATGAGGAACGATACAGAATTTGCTTCAACAAAACTGTTAATGGGATATATTGGATTGATTTTAAGGTTCTTTTATTAGTTTTTAAATGTCTTAACGGTCTTGGACCATCTTATTTATCTGACCTGCTTTTACCATATCAGCTCTCGCGGACCCTGAGGTCCTCTGGCAGCGGCCTGTTGATTATTCCAAGAGTAAAAACCAAAACCCATGGAGAGGCTTCATTCAGCTATTATGGCCCCCATCTTTGGAATGCCCTGCCTGAGAACATCAGGGCCGCAGAGTCTGTTGATATTTTTAAAGGGAGGCTCAAGACCCATCTTTTTAACCTGGCCTTTAGCTGATTTTATTTTTTATTTTACTTATTTTTAAATATTATTCTTAATTGCTAATGCTTTTAAGGATTTTGCTCTTCCACTTTTATTTATTAATTGCTTGTTTCTACTTTAAAATACTGTTTTTTAATGCTTTTGTTTTTAGCTCCAGTGTTTCCTCATTAGGTGGTGTTTTTCTCATCTGGATCCTCAGTGCCTTGCCATGTCACGTAGTTTTTCACTGTGTGTGTGTGTTTGTGTGCATGTGTGTGTGTGCGTGTTTGCGTATGCGTGGGTCTATATGTGTGGGTGGGAGGGACAGGGTTTCATGTTTTTAATGTTCTTTGTTGTGAGGCACTTTGTGCTGCATTCATTGTATGAAAAGTGCTATATAAATAAAGTTTGATTGATTGATTGATTGATTGACCTGTGCATTCCTACACCTGTCTGTCGCTTTCTGTCTCTCTTTCCTTCAGCTCTCTCTTTCAACTCAACTGGTCAAGACAGTTGGCCACCCACCTGCAGCCTGGCCTGTTCAAGATTTCCTCTTCTTTCTCTTTGTGTCCATCCCATAGACCTTGACTGTTTACATGTTGAGAGGCTCTACCTGTTCCATCTTGAAAAGCACCTTGATATTACTTCTGTTAAGATCTGGCGCCATACAAATGAAATTCAGGATTCAGGAATCTTTATTGTCATTACAACAATTCACTCATGAAATTGACTTGAGTTGACTTGAGGAAGAAATGAGGTAAGAGAGAAATCCTGAGGGATCATGATTAGCGATCACTTACATGTTTGGTCAAATCAATTTGAAGAAAACAGAAGGAACTATGTTTAATAGTGAAAGCAACAGCATCTCCACATGCACAATTTGAAGGGGTTCAGACCTCACAGCTAAGTTAGGGTTACCGGAAAAAAGGCCTTAGTATACTGGGGCAGCCTTTTTCTTTCAGCCCTCACCCGTCGACAACTCGCGGCCGAGCGAAAAAATTTGCTGCGCGCAACTCCTGACACCCCCCCCGACATCTCGCGGGTGGTCAAAATGTGCCACGGCAGACACTGTACTGGGGAGCACCAAGATTGGACTCTGGGGACAGGAAGATGGTCAAGTGGTCTGATGAATCGAGATTTACCCTGTTTCCAAGTAATGGGTACATTACTGTAAGAGGAAAGGCAAGTGAACTGATGCATCCATCATGCCTCTTGCCTACGGCACAAGCCTGTGATGGAAGTGCTATGATCGGGGTTTGCGGCAGTTTGTCAGGTCTAGGTGCTGCAACATTATGTGCCCAAAGAATAAAGTCAGCTGACTACCTGAATATACTGCATAACCAGTTTACTCCATCAGAGGATTTTTTGTTCCCTGATGGTATGGGACTATTCCATGGCAATGCCAAGATTTATCTGGCTCAAATTGTGGAACAGTGGTTCAAGGAGTATGACAAATAATTTTCACACATGAACTGGCTGGAAGAAAATTATTTCACTTACTCCTTCAACCACTTTTTCACAGTTTGAGCCAGATCAATCATTGCATTCACGTACCATCAGTGACCTGAACCCAAGCAGTGATATGTTGTTGGACAAGTTTGTCAATAGCAAACACCATGTTTGGACATGTGAGTGTCCATCAGTGCACTTGGCACCAGGACACGCTAGACCAGAAGTCGATAATCAATTTTGTAATCATATCATCTGACCTCCGGCCGCACATCGCAGACACTTGGGTGGAGAGAGGGGCAGAGCTGTCAACCGATCACCACCTGGTGGTGAGTTGGATCCGCTGGCGGGGAAGTAAGCCGGACAGATGTGGCAGGCCTGAACAAATTGTGAGGGCCTGCTAGGAACGTCTGGCAGAGCCCTTCTTCAGAGAGATTTTCAATTCCCACCTCCGGGAGAACTTCTAACAGATCCTTAGGGAAGCTGGAGACATAGTATCCGAGTGGACCATGTTTTCCAACTCCATTGTTGAAGATCTGGCCATAAGGTCGCGGGTTCCTGTCGCAGCGGCAATCCCTGAACTTGGTGGTGGCGACCGGAAGTCGGGGGTGCCATCTAGCTGGAGAAGGAGGCCTACCAGGCTCACCTGGCCTGTGGGTGTCCTGAGGCAGCTGACAGGTACCAGCAGGCCAAGCGTGCGGCAGCCCGGGCTGTCGTGGAAGCAAAAACTCGGGTTGGGGAGGAGTTCAGGGAGGCCATTGAGAGGAACTATCAGTCAGCCTCGAGGAGATTCTGCCAAACCGTCTGGCGCCTCAGGAAGGGAAAGCAGTGCCCTTCCAACCCTGTTTACAGTGGAGGCGGGGTGCTGCTGACCTCAACTGAGGACGTGGTCGGGCGGTGGCGGGAATACTTGGAGGATCTCTTCAATCCCACTGGCATGTCTTCCACAGAGGAAGCAGAGACTGAGGACTCATGGGTGGATTCGTTCATCATCCGGGCTGGAGTCATCGAGGAGGTAAAAAAGCTCCACGGTGGCAAGGCGCTGGGGGTGGACGAGATCCGTTCTGAGTACCTCAAGTGTCTGGATGTTGCAGGGCTGTCATGGCTGACACATATCTGCAACATCACATGGCAGTCGGGACACAGCCCCTTACTAAAGGCTGTGCAGTCTCTAGACGACCGGAGAAGGAGCTTGGATCGCATTGCCAGTAGTAAGTCAGTGAGTCAGACCTGTTCCCAGTGCATGTTTGCCTGCGGCAGAGCTGCCCTTTGTCACTGGTCCTGTTCATTATTTATATGGACAGGATTTTTAGGCGCAGCCTGGAGCCAGAGGGGGTCCGGTTTGGGGACCATGGTATCTCACTGCTGCTTTTTGCAGGTGATGTTGTCCTGTTGGTGCCCTCAGACCAGGACGTCCAGCATGTGTGGGGACGTTTTGCAGCCAAATATGAGATGGCCGGGATGAAAATCAGCACCTCTAAATCTGAGGCTACGGTTCTCGACCAAAAAAAGGTGGTTTTCACCCTACGGGTTGGAGATGAGATCCTGCCACAAGTGGAGGAGTTTAAGTATCTTGGGGTCTTGTTCATGAGTGACGGTAGAATGGAACGGGAGATCAAACGACGGATGAGTGCAGCGGCGGCAGTGATGCAGTCGATGTACCGGTCCGTTGTGGTGAAGAAGTAGCTGAGCCGGAAGGCAAAGCTCTCTATTTACCAGTCGATCTACGTCCCTACCCTCACCTATGGTCATGAACTTTAGGTTATGACCGATAGGACAAAATCTCGGATACAAGCGGCCGAAATGAGTTTCCTCTGCAGGGTGGCAGGACACACTCTACGAGATACGGTGAAGAGTTAAATCACCCGGGAGGAGCTCAAAGTAGAGCCGCTCCTACTCCACATCGAGAGGAGCCATCTGAGTTGGCTCGGGAAATGAAAGCGACACTGAATGGAAATACATCTTGAGAAATTGCATCCTGTCGATGCATCCTGACTAGACTAGAGACTAGGGTGTATGAGCTTTCTTTGGCAGATTGGCTGAGATGAGGATGCTGTAGGGCTGGGCAAAAAATCGATTTAATCGATTAATCGAATTTGTAGCTAAAATCGATTTTTATTTTGCAAACTCGAGTTTTTCGACATTTTTCGCGTTCCGTTTCTTGTGGGTTTCCGTAGCGCAATGTGAGCCCGCCCCCTCCCACGCGCAACACAATTACAAACAACATGGCAGCGGCAGCATGTAAACAAGAGCTACATCCAAAGAAAGGCACAACTAATTCAATCATATGGAACTGATTCGGTTTTGATGCATCAGACGAACAACAGACGAAGCCTCGCTGTAAAATGTGTTTAAAGGCTGTTGCTACTGGAAGCTGCAGTTCAACTAATCTGTTCCGGCACCTGAAGAATAAACATTCCGGAGAGTGGGAGAAGTGTAACCAGCTACGAAACGACGACGGCAGCTCTCGCACACCGGCTAAAAAGCAAATGACACTTCCTGAGAGCTTTACAAACTGTGCGCCTAACGATAAGAATGGAGCGTGTTGGAAAGCGACTACAGAGGCCATCACGTCTTATATTGCCACAGACATGTTGCCAGTTTATTCTGTTGAAAAGCGAGGCTTTAATCACTTGTTGAGAGT